>JANTPM010000244.1:32373651-32394248 GCA_025434745.1 Erythroxylum divaricatum
TATATTTTTAATTATTAAATCAAAATTTATTTAAAATTTATATATTTTAAAGTCGCAGAGTTGAGAGAGAAGGAATGGTTAAATTGTCTGATGTATTTTTTAGATTAAATTCCTAGGGAAAGTAATCTAAATACCAAGGGAGTGTTGGGATTTAGAATCCAAAGAAAGTGCCACTATTTTTTCTAAATTAGGAAAGTTTTTACTTTCCTAACTACAAACGAACCAAATATAATAATTTAAATTTTAGGAAAAAGATTATTTTTTCAGATCCGTGTCAACCAAACGAGCCTAAAAGGTTAATGATATTAGAAAAAACAGTGATTACAAACCGTATTTTACATTTTCGTAAAAGGTCATCATTAATGAAAATGTAAAAGAGATTAGGAAAGATCTGAACCACTCAATGTTTGTGGGTCCCATGGACGTGGCATCGGATCGACTTCGCTGCTAAAGTAACATTCAGGAAAACTGATGATAGATGAAAAACAAGACAACCAAGTAAGAGATGAATTGAAGTAATTGTTACCAACTCAAACCCTAGAAAGGTGTGTAGCTTCAACCAAAGTACCTTAAACAGGAAACACTTAACCAGGTTAATGCTTCTCTTTCTTAGTTGTTCATTTGTTTTTGAGTTTGTTAAGATTCTAGGGTTTAAATCGTGGTTTTTGATTCGCCGTTTTAGCTATATCCAGTAATTTGGGGCTTTTAGGTTTTGGTGAAGGTATTCCACGATTCTCTCTGTTCATTTGGTTAATCTGAAATCTGGGAAATGTAGAATAGTGCAAAGTGTTGCTCCTTTCCCTTGTTTGGCTTTTCTGAAGGAATTTTGTTTGCAATTACTTTTTGTTGAACTTTTTGGAAACTATGGACTGCGGTTTCTGTCGCCTGAAGTGATCGGTACTGAGCAGTTCATACATTACTGCAGTGCTGTTAATGATAATAAAATAAAAAGATGTGGATTATGCTATTTTTAGGCCATAAGATAGACCGGTTAATTACTACTTGGTTGCCGTTTGGAATAGAAATGAGGTATTATGTGACCAAAAAGCTACCATTTGCACTGATTTAAGAGCCTTGCTTAGTAATGATTTCTCAAAATCCCATTGTGCCCTTTTGTGTGCTTAGTAATGCAAAGTTCCTTTACAGAAATTGGCAAGCGATAGTTGCATTGGAGATCATCAATGGTAGGTCATTCTTCCTATCAGTCACCATCTCCTGATAGAGGTCAGGGTCCTTATAGGAGGAGCCCACGTCGAAGAGAAAGATCACCGATGCAGCAGAGGAGTACTCGTAGAGGTACCTCTCCAGCAAGAGAGAAACGTTCCACCCGTGCCATGTCACCAAAAAGTGAGATGTATCAGTCGACTTCCCCACCAGTAAGGCATAAGACCTCTTACAGGGAAACTTCTCCATTTGGAAAAGAGAAAAATAATAGTCGTGCTAGATGTCCAAAGCGTGAAAAATCTCGCTCTCCTTCTCCACGTACAAAACGGTTAAGGAGAGCCCAAGCTAATAGAGACACTGATAATGTTGCAGATGGAGAACGGGGCAGGAATCATGTGAAAGTAGATAATAAAGGTGCATTTAGGGAAAGAGAGTCTGAAAAAGCAAGTGAGAGGGAACTTGAAAGGAATCATCGTAAGGATGATGATAGGGGTTTGCGAAGAGAAAGAGAGACTAAGAAATATATTGAGGTAGATCATGAAAGTAATCATGGTAGGGGTAGAGAGAAGTCCAGACATAGAGAAACTGGTGCAGATAGGGAAGCTGGAGGTGAGAAAAAGGGGAGAAGGTCAGGAAGAGATGAAAATGACAGTAAGTCGTCTAGAACAAGACATGAAAGGTCTACTTCTCCTTTACATCACCACAACAGAAGCAGGCATAGATCTCTTTCTCCTGAAGTAGCAGCTGATAGAAGAGAACATGATGAGGTGCCTGGTGATACTAACCTTTCTATTACTTGTTCTACGTTTTCACTAAAATATTCCCTATTTAATTGTCCGGTGTAGTTGGTATCTGCTAATGCTGCTATTAAATTTATACCAATACTGCAGCTCCATTTGAGTTGTGAAAAGTTGTAGTAAATGGAAATGACCTCCGAATATCACAATTGATATGCTTCCATCCAATTTTTATGAGAAATGTAGACCAACAATTGCTGCATTCAGAAGTTGGCTAGGAATTAATATACCATTCTTACTTGAACACCACATTGGAGGAAAGTGAATTATTGTGGAAGGGACAATCGTGAAAACTATTAAACATTTCTTTGTCTTGTTAAATTTATGCCTAAAATATTGTTTCCTGACTAAATATAGTCATTGCAGGTGGCAAAAAGAGCTGAACGACGGTAAGCTTCATTTTTAACTTGATTTCCTTTTAAATAACTGGATTTGAATTTAGGTAACATGTATGTCCTGGGAGTGGTCATTATGTTGTATCTATCATCTTATTTATATTTTCAATTCTATTTAAGTGCCTTAGATGTTCCAATAGTATAATCCTTACTGCTAGGTTGAACATTGCATATTCTGTAACTTTGAGATGATACACTAAGGACCATATGAGTGGAGCAGATATATAGAAAATTCTGTGGTCTTTAAGTCATGTGGACTGATGTGATGCAATGATGGGTTCCTTTGGTTTTTGAAATATTAGTACTTGATAATTGTAGCCAATGGTGGTATAGGAGACAACATGCTCAGGATTCATTTCTTATTTCACTTTGAACTTAGCTGAATATGCTGGGGGACACCCATCTTTTAGTTAGGTGAAAATGGATTTACAAGGTTGCATGACTGCTTGAGCAGAAATGGAGATGATGATTCTTTGGCTAAAATGAAGGCTGTTGAGGAGGACATAGAGGCAAAACAAAAGGTATTTAAAACTCATATTATTGCTTAACGTTGCCAAATTGTTAATGTTGAACGTTGTTTTGTCCTCCTGGTGAATTATTTATCGGTTCCCTTAACTTCTGTTTAGTTTTGATCATCGATTTTTCATTGCAACTGCAGCAAAAACCATCATTTGAGCTATCGGGAAAACTTGCAGCGGAGACCAATAGGGTCCGAGGTTAGTGATTTGCAGCATTGCCTTTTAGTAGAGTTAGAGCACTTCCATGCCTTTGATTGCTTCGTTGGCTTCTTGATCATCTCTCCCTTTCCATCTCTCTTGGTCAGAAGTGGTATGATTGATAAATTAGCTCAATGCAATTAAATTCTGGTTCTAATTTCTTTGTCATATCCAGATTTTATCATTTATTGTTTGTTATCCACTGCATACTCTGCTAACCAAGTTTCTGTTCTAGGTGTAACATTGCTGTTCACTGAGCCTCCAGATGGTCGAAAACCTGACGTAAGATGGAGACTGTATGTTTTTAAAGGTGGTGATGTGCTGAATGGTAAGATTTGGGTTATCTTTAAGTGTTGTGAATGTGATGGAAATTGTAAGAAACAAAATGTGATTGCCTTCTTTAGAACTTTTTCTGACACTTTTCCTAAATGGTAAGATTTGGGTCATCTTTTGAGCTATATTTTTATGTTTCGAGGAATTTTTAACCAAGAACTTTTTGACTCTAGATAAACATATTTTCTTCGTTTAGAAGATACTTTTAATTTTTAATGGTGTAAAGGGTGAAAATTTGCCCCTTGTTCATTTTCCTTGTGCTCTTTTATTCTCTGGTTATCTAATTTATACTGTGATGATTAAACAATATAGCCCATGTCCTTTGCCATTATCCATTAGTTTAAATGTATGTTTTTGTCACAGCCTCTTTATATACATCGTCAAAGCTGTTAACAATATAGCTTATATCCTTTGCTGTCATCCATTAGTTTAAATGTATGTTTTTTTCAGAGCCCCTTTATATACATCGTCAAAGCTGTTATCTTTTTGGAAGAGAGAGGAGGGTAGCAGATATTCCGACAGATCACCCATCATGTAGCAAGCAGCATGCCGTCATTCAGTTCCGGTAGATTAATAATTAAGTTGTTGCGCATTAGTGTTTGGGGACTTCTTTCTCATTATGTTTCTGATTTTTCAGGCAAGTTGAGAAAGAGCAATCTGATGGTACTTCATCTAAGCAAGTAAGGTAAGTATTGCCTCAGTGTCTATCACTTTCGGTAATTAACAGATATTATCTTAATCTGTTGATCTCAATATATTTTATTTTATTTGTATAATTTTAGGCCTTACTTAATGGACCTTGGAAGCACAAATAAAACATTCCTTAATGTAAGTATTATGATCGATGTATGGCTACCTTTTGTCGACCTCTTTATCTTTCCTTTGATTGTTATCACAGTAATATCTAAAATTTTCTTCTGCATTTGCAGGATAATCCCATTGAACCTCAACGTTATTATGAACTTTTTGAAAAAGACACTATTAAATTTGGTAATAGTAGGTAGGTCACTAGCAAAGATTCAACATCTTCTATGATTTCATGGATCAATTAAATATTTTTGCCTTTAATTCGGTTACCATGGTCATACTTTGTTGCTTTTTCGATATAGTTCGTACAATATTATTCCCCTGAATGCATTTTACTTGTGTGCCTGGCTGTTATCCTGCTCTGAAATTATTTTAATGCATGGTTGGCATTTTATTGATTCTGAAATTTGGTCTTCTATTCTATACACCTTCAGCTCTCTGTTCTTACTTTGATTTCAATTTTTTCATGAGCAGTATATGAGCAATTCTAGTCATGAAAAAATTTGTTACCTCTTTCTTTGGTTAAGTAAACATTTTTTTGTTATCAGAAGAGAAAGATGATCCTTTCTTTCTTTCTCTCTCTTTTTCTTGTATCATTGATACTCCTATTAACCATACAAGGAGGTGTGCTTGCCAAGGCATGTGTGGAAGAGGTATGAACATTTAGGCCAATGTAAGGATATTGATTTTGTGGGAAAAACCGGTCTTTCTTGGATGAATTATAAAAGCTCTAAGTGGAATTCTATGTTTGTTTCAACATTTTGTAGTAGCAGATAATAAGCTTGTTGGTTTGATTTCTGTTCTCCTCTTTAAACAGAGTATGCTCTATTTGTGCTCTGTCATTTCTTTTGTTATTATCAAGATAACAAAGCAATAAGCTGATTTTCTCTGCTGCATTTCGATCTTGATATTCTAGGTCATATCATCTGAGAATTGAAACACTAGATGGTGGTTCTGGTACTATTTTCTTTGTTATGAAATTGCACTCGAGTATTTTCTAAGAATTATGGAGTACATAAAGTCAGTATCACATTGTGTTCCAATCATGTTAAGTAGTGATCTTGCCAGTTTTATTTGTTGACTACTTTAGTATTTGTGCTATAATTTAATGTTGACATGAAATCATCCTAGGGTTAAGATATATTGACCATTGACAAAAATCTAAAATTTCCTGCCTGCCTTGACACTCACATTCCTATAATTAAGATAGGTTGGCCATAAATAATATCTAGATCTCCTGCCTGCTAATCTTATAGTTTGGCCATAAACAATATCTAGATCTCCTGCCTGCTAATCTTTTTCTTAGTTTCCTTCACACATATTCCAAAAATTTTACTTTCATCTCATTTTTTATATAAATGTGTTAACAAGGTTGATACCTTGGCCTTGTTCTGTTGCATGTAGGAGATGTTGGCTTTACAGCTTGCTTAAGTCAGTTGAAAAGACATTGCCGACATGATCATTAGTGCGTACACAAACAAATGTGCATGTGCACACTAAACACATGCATTAATGATCAGAAACATGTTGATATGCTGCTTACATCAAGTTGATATTGTGAGCTACCTTATAAATATGCAGAAACATACATGTGCATCATGCTTACATTTTCGATCGAGAAGTTGTAGTGGGATTGCTACAAATGGTTGTACATGAATTTACCGTACTTATTTGTGCTTGTTCGTATTGTTGATTTCTGCAAATCTGCTATATTATGGTCATTCAGATTCCATACTCTGTTGCTGGCTTTGCTTTTTACTCAGTGGAGTCCTAATTTTGTTATGGATCGGTAATGGAGGACTTGCATTTGTTTGTTGCTAGTCAATGATTGAAGGTGGATGATCCCTGAGTGACATCCTACCATATCTTTCCATGTATACCTTTTGAACATTGCAAGTTTTTGAGCACCTAAAAGTATCTTCTGGGTTTTTGCAGCCGAGAATACGTCCTATTGCACGAGAATTCTGTGGCATGATTGCTGACATTTTGTTTGGACATGACATCTTTTTGCCCCCAGCATGTGAAGGATCTATGACATTTTTGGTTTTCAACTATGATTTCTATCATGGAAGTGAGACATTGTGGAACAGTACTTTTATTTGGGTTGAAGGGGGTAAAACGCGAGCATTTTTGCTTGTTACAAATTATCCTTCTTTATTCTTGAAGTGATTCATTTCCTCTAATTTTCGTTTATACAGCTGGGAGTATTCGAGGTAATAGATTGTCTTTGTAACATATAGAAAAGGTTGAGACGTTTTAAATAAATCGTAACAATCATTTCTCTTGGTACTAGATTGGATTAAGATTTGTTGGTAATGATAAAGCTATTATGACACAAAATTATAACATTCATCAAGTGATAAGTTGTTAACCAGGACAATCTTGTTTAACGAAACAGTTGCGGCAGTAATAAGGTTCTTTTTATGGCCTAGCAGGCTAAAGTCAAAGCAAGTTATAAAAAACGCGTGCTATTTGTATGCGTGTGGTTAAAAGATCTGAAAGAAACTCCGTAGCTTGTCAGTGTATTGGTAGAATGACAAAAGTCTATAAGAGTAAGAATAGATTAAATGAAACTGGTGATTCGGTGTTGCATTTGCGGATTTCATAGGCCACGTCAGTTTTTTTAATTATATTAGGTATCCTGGTTTAGTTGAACTAATCCTAAGTCTTTAAGACCTCACTCCAAGAGCCCTAGAGGAGGTAAACCTGAAATTCTATGATCTCTCAGGTTCTTACGTAACTTGTACATTTTTACGCACAAGGAGTCTTCACATACTTAATTGTTCAGCTAATGATTGATCGCTGGCTCCCCCTGTTCAGCATCAGGTTTTCATCAGCTCCAGGTTCCCTAGTAGCTCTAACTCTTACATTGCTGCTGGAAGCGAGGCGTCTGTAATTGATCCGATCAAGGAACTTTGCACAGGAGGCTAGAGGATCATCAATAGGAACAATTCCTATTTTTCCTCTTTTAGAGTGACTCGAACTTAAGACATTTTAGAAGGGAGAGCCTTAAGTGAGGAGTTGAAACTATTTAGGCCACTTCTACTTGTGATAGGCCACATCAGTTTGACTTTAGACTAAAAGAAGGGATTAATATACAGAAAAATAAGCTATTGTCCTATCCGAACTATAGCTACAAATTGATAAATTGCAGAAAAATTTTGCTACATTTTATGAGCTTGGAAATGCTTTAAATGGCAATCACTTCTAATTGCTCCTATTTCTTTTATTATTACTTTCCTCTGAAAGAGATGGTGTTAGTGTTGAAATCAATATTTTTGCCGGCAGAGCCAGCGGTTGAGCATGAGCTGCATCATTTAAAAGTTCTCATAGGAATCTCATGTTACTTACAGTACTTTGCAAGCATAAAGTATAGTAGGGTCCTTTCCTGGTGCCATTCTTGGATAGGTGTATATAGGTTTTAAATATTCATTTGTTAATTTTGTAATGGGATTAAAGAGTTAAAGCTGGATTTAAACTTACAATACAGCATCTCACAGAGTTGTTTTTAGGTGATTGTAGAGACCAACTCCAGCTGCAACTGGTTACATTTTTATATTTTGAGCAATCAGGATGTTTGGAAAACAATAAAATTGCACACATTTTTCTTTCTTCGTCTAGGTTAAATCTACTTTAGCTACCCTTAAATCCAGGGTAAAGTTAGGTGTATCAATTTACCAAAGAACAGAAAAGATTTAACAGAGAGGCAAAGCAATCACAATGAAAATGGAAAAGAAAACGAGTTCAATGCGATCAATGTGCCGAGATTTCATTCCTTTCTGGTTTTGTGTCTTTTCTCTTTTCCTCTGTGGCTATGTACACGAGGATTAGTACCGTTTAAAAGTCAATAATGGGTTCTCCAATTGTCAAATTCCTCTGTATCGTCCATGGCAAGTTAAAGAGCTTGGCCATGATGAATTTGAAGATCTTGTTCACATTTATGTTATGTTTAGCACTTGAAAAGAAAAGGGTCGCCTTCATTGCCTTTGCATATGCTCGAGCCTGTATTAACACGCAATTGGATATAGAACACAAAAAATTTATAAGACCAAACGGAAAAGGAAAAAGAAAAAAGGAAAAGAACAAGAGCATCCCTTTTCTTGAAATGTATAAAGCATGCATCAGTATGTTAACGCGTGTATTAAGAAAAGAAGGTTCTTTCCAATCTTGAGTTCAACTTTTCCTGAGTGCCTAAATCTTTACATTCTTACTACAAGTATGAACGCGTAAATCTGGAGAAAAGAAGTGATTTACCTGAGTTACTATTGGCCATTGCAAATTTGGAGGAAGATGGACGAAATCATCAAATTTAGTCCCTATTAGTATGGGAATAGCAGTCTGCAGAGACCAAACACAAGCTAAAAAAGCTTAGAGATACTGATTAGTTTGATGAATTTTCCGGATTAAATGTCCAAATTGCACATTAATACAATTACCAACTAATTGTATTGATAGAGATTGGAAGTTTCTCAGTAATTTTACTCTAAATGTGAAAAATTTTTAGCAACAATACTATAATCCCTGGTTTTAGTCTCCCACTTGATACAGAAAAGAACGAAGTTAACGAAGACTAGTTGTCATTATTACCTGATTCCATTTTCTTGCTTCACTGTACCATCCAATTACACTTCAAAATCATGTTTTTCTGTAAAATTATCAGATTAAAAAATTTTCCATATAGAGGGAAGAAGAAACAAGTTTGATAAGCTAACCTATAAAGAGTACACCGACTAGTAAGATCAAACATAAACAAAATCGCTACTGCATCTTTACATGCCATGGGAACATGATCAATTGACTTGTTGTCACCTGCATCCAAGTCTTTAAACTGATATACCAGAAAACCAAAAGAAACAATGGTGGTTTCTCAGAAAACCAGTCAGCCGGAAAAATAAGACAAACCAAAGCTATACCTCCCACGTCCCATATACTGAAAGCTATCCTGACACCTCGAACAAACAATGTTTTGTCCATCAAGTTTAGCCCTGTCATCTTCAACCACCCTTTTTCCTCTTCATCAGCAACATACTTGATCTTCACATATAATAGAAAAGCAAGAGTGAGTAATTCCCAGATAACAATTTGTTCAGGCTTCTAGTGAAGCTGATCCCTGTCCAAATCAAGGCTATAAAATTCTTCTGAAACCAAAAACCAAACAAAATAGATAGGTTAAGAAAGAAGAATAGAATAGAAACTCAGGGTTTACCACGAAGCTTGTTTTTCCAATTTGGCAATCGCCCAAAAGACTAATCTTCAGAGTGACTAAATCCGAATCCGTGTCATACCCAGTACCAAACGTCTCTTTGGGATCCTGTCGCGAAACCAAACCACAGTCGTCGACGGCCTCCGGAGGAGGAGAAGAAGGCCGGGTAGTTAGCCGGCGATACCTTGCAGGCCTACCCGAGCAAGCAAATATCCTATCCCAAATGATCCCAAGGAACTCGTGAAAAACTGATACACCTTCAAGCAAACTCCGCTTAATATTGACATGAGCAATCTTCCGCCAAAGCTTTGTCATGTTTTCACGAGTGACTCTGCCCATGAACGTGTGAATAGTAGTCGAAGTAGTTCGCTTCAAGTTGCGTCATAGTTAGTTGCGAATATATTTCTATATATGTTATGCTCTTTTTAGGTATGTCTGGTTTCAGATAGCTAACCAAATTTTGTAAGACGGTGACTCGTGGAACACAACAGACTGTTGACCGGTACATCTTTTGCCCTATATTCCAAAACAGTCCACATTGCTGGTTCCTTGGGTTTCCACGAGGGTCATGGACATTTGAGTCAATTCCTCGTAGTTTCAGGAATGTGATGCTTATAGTGTAGAGTAGCAGTGAATCCTATAGATGGAAAGCAAAATTCTTCTTTATCTCTAGTAAGCAACCCCTTTGGAGTTTTCATTACTTAACAACAAAACAATGGTTTGGAAAGTTCAATTGAAAATGTTAGGTAAAACTAATTAGTCTAATTATCACATAAGTTTCATTCAGGGTAAAGTAAACCTCCGGTTTGTATGATAATGATTCCACTTCAAATCAAAGCAAAGAGCTCCAAAAAAGAATACCAAATTTCTTGGTTCTTCAAAGAAGCAGCTTTAACATAAAAAAAACAATGACCCTTATTATGAATAATAATGATGCTTGAAATTTCAGGAGGTCCAATAATATGCAATCTTACTACTAATTAATAAAAAGAGTATTTTTAAATAACCTACATGAAAAAAAAGAAACGGCCTTAACTATATCAATAATGTTAAGCGTGGAATTCTTAATCTTGAAAATTATTAAGAAAACAAAAATTACTTGAAAAGATGCTTAGAACTCTACAATATTAATAATTGGGTGAAGGATGCCATCTTTTTCTAGTTTTGTTCTAATATGTAAATAAAAGCATCTTTAGATTCTCTACTTTACAGCCTTTAGAATTGAATTAGCTGAGCTAAATCATGGTTAATGGATCATGGTTAGTCAATATTAAAATAATCCAACCACTTTATTGTAATAAAAACCACAGGATTGCTGCTTCTATAGGTTATTCCCAATGATGGGATTATATTTGGAACGGAAACATCAGCCCCTAATTATGACTTAAATGGATACAGCTCAATGAGCTCATAATTAGAAGGAACCATTCAATGAAATTATACGTCCCCTGTTCTAGTCGATGGGCGGAGGAAGTTTATATCTTTCACTTTCATCCTAGATTGATAAGAACAAATGGGCATCCACAAACCAAAGCACGAATAATGCTACCAAGAATCTCTTTATAGGTAGACACCGACCCTAAAATTTTATTGTTTCATGACTTTGTGTCTTAGTACATGGGATGATGCATTGTATTGTGAAGGGTCACCTTTCACTACTTGAAAATGGTAATTTTATGCATTTGATACTGTCTCAGTCAGTCGGGAGTCCAGATCTCCTGTCTAACATTATAGTGTTTTATTGTGTTCAATGAATCTCAAACGTTTATTTATGTGGGTCTTATTAGGTCCCGCGTGAATTCTGCATGAGTCCCACAAAATAAATAATTAAGATTTTATGAGACAAAATAAGACAGAATAATATTAGACAGAGAATTTTGGTTACACGTGTATAACTTTATCCTGAAAAGTAATGCTAATGCTTGGCATAAATAAAGCAAAAGATAACATTTTGTTTTTTCTGTAAATCTCTGGACTCTGGCATGGTTGAGAATTGGAGATATTAGATACCCACCTATAAATCTGAATAAGTGTTATCAGAGGCATTTGCCGTTTGAGCTTTTATTTATAGCAGCTTTAGTGGGAAATGGGTTAGCGTTATGCACAAGTACAGAAAGGGATAGTTTCAACCATGTATGCATCGAAATCGAAACCATCTGCTTTTGAATTGTAATTAAGTAGCTAGCTTGGTCGCTTTCTTGTCTCCATCATCTCCAGCAGTCTATAATATTGATGGAAGCATTGAGAGATCCGCAGGAACCGAATTCTTAATAAGCTAATTTCCGAGGCTAACATTGTTGTCGTCTCAGTTAACTACAATACCAGAATATCCGCTTGATGTTGTCTACCGGGACTCGTGAGATGCGCTTCAATGGCTGGCTTTAAGTACCAATGGAAAAGGTGACAATGAGCCATGGCTTAAAGATTGTCCAGATTTTGAGCAGTTGTTTCTTGCAGGAGATAGTGAATGCAGGCGCTTATACTGCTCATAACATGCCCTTAAGGCTCAATGACTCCTCACCTCTCGAGCATTACTGAATATTCGTGGGATAGCCATGATTCATCTTTAACTATCTGGGGAAAGAATCCGATTGGTGTAGAGGTGGAGGATAGTTTAAGAAAACCGATGGCTGATATTGATTGTTGGACCCTCGTTTGTCGTCTGAAAAGGGCTGTGATGATCCATAAAATCAACCCTTCTGATGAGGGGGCGCCCAGTCTTAATGGCTTGGCCTGTGACATTGTTCTTGCGTTTATTGCGTTTATTGTGATGAATTGATCAAAAGTTGGTGGAAAGGGAAAGCAGAGATGGTGGAACAAAAGAAGACGATCAGAGAACGTTCTTTTCTTAATCAAGCGTTAGACTTCTTTCTTCTTCTTTTTTTTTTTGTTTCAAGGAAAAAAAAAGAAAAAACGATTAGCACTCGAAACTTATTCCCCTACGAACGTAAGGTTCTACGATAAAGTGTTCCATTCATGTCTTGACGTAGGATGTCCTTGACATTCGTTGGAGGTTCCTGGAAGATATGAAGACTCGGTTCTGCTGAGGAGGCTAGATTAGCCGATCTATCTGCATATTGATTGCCTTCCCGATGTGTATGCTTAAACTGCACCTCTCAAGCTTGAAGTATCAACTCTCGAATACCTGTCACCAAAAAATTAATATCAGTCATATTGCTAATGGATGAGGAGAGAATGTTGATAATTTCTAATGAATCCGTTTCGACTATCACACAGCGATAGCCCCGCTCCCACACCAGAAGAAGTCCTGAGTATACTTCCAGAGTTCGATAGATAGAGGATCACCTACTCCTATATTCTGTAGGAAGCCTACACAACATTGGCCATGACAGGTCCTAATAACTCCGCCTGCTGATGCAATATTGCAGTACCGTTTTACTGCTCCATCCGTATTAAGCTTTACCCACCCTTCCATAGGTTTGATCTAACTTACTAGTGTACCCATATGTAAGCCCTGTAGATGGAACACCCAGTTCTCCATTTGGGTGGTTCTTGTGATCCAATCAGTATATGCCATGGCAATTTTATGTCCCTTTAATGGCCAGACAAAATTCGGCTCAAAAATGCTACTGTTTCGCCATTTCTAAAAAACCAACAAGCGACTCTAAAAATGGCAACCCAAGCTATCTTATTCATATGTATGTGTTGGTGAAGGTTTGACCTGAGTCAGCTCCCTTCATCCTGCCTGAAAAAATCTCCAGCAATCGTTGCACGAGGGAATTTACGCCAAAATGAGGTTACCCGAGGACAGTCTCTTATAGCGTGAATAGTCGACTCCTCTTACCTACAGAAGTTACAACCATTCTCCGTTGTTAGATGTCGGGTCACACACTGTTTGTTGGTTAACAATTTTCGTTTTGCCACCAGCTAAAGAAATGACCTGATTTGCTGTAGTCTCGCTCATTTCCTTATGTCCTCCCAGGACCTGTGAAAATCGTCCGTATTGATATGATCAATAAGATCGTAAGCAGATGATACTATAAATCGCTGATGATTAGCGTGTCCCTAGACCAATTGATCTTCCTCCTGGTCGTTGATGTGAAGATGGATAGACGCGATGCTCTTACAAACTGTGACAGGTAGATAACATTGGAATAGATGTCAATGCCAGGTGCTACTCTCGTTAACCAGAAGTGGGGTCTCTCTAAGTCGATGAAGACGACGGTCTCTGACCCGCATCCATGTTGCCAATTATGATGTTTAGTTGAATCAATGATTTAAGTCAATTGTCTTTCACAGTTTGAAGCTTCAATCAATTGCATCCCTGAATCATGATGTTGGAATTTAAATCATAAGGTGTGATTATGTACCGCAAGTGAAACAGTGTTGGTGATAGCAACTAGATGATGAGAATGAGACGATTCTGTTTCTGGATTTAAGTGCAAGGTGTGTGAAGAGGAACGTGCGTTGATATTAAATGTCCTTGAATTGAGAGCTGGTTCCTAATGACATAATAAAATGTACTATAACTAATCATGCCTAATAGGGCCGTAGAATAAAAGTACAATGATGAAAATAATTGTGATTATTGATAAGTCATAATTAATCTTTTAAAAGTCAAACATAATATATTAAAAATTTAACAAATATTAAAACATTATAAAATTTATTAAAATTTAAATAAAATTAAAGAAATTGAAATATGATTGAAATAGATTCTTCCTATTTATTGAAAATTTTAAAATTTAATTTTAAAATATTTTTAAATAAAAATTAATTGATTTATTTTAGCTTATAAAAATTATTAATTTATAAAAATTGATCTATTAATTAATAAATTGATTTATTTTTAACAAGAATTATTAAATCAAATTAAACTGAAAAATTAAAAAATTTAAGAGTTTTTGTGATTAAATTGTTTGAACCGGTCGAGTTTTTTACCCATTAGTTATCATTAATAGTTATCCATAAATAAATAATACAAAGTTTTTAATTTCTATTAAATTATTATTAGTAGGTTAAAATAATCACACAAAATTTATCACATATATAATAATTCATATTTAAATAACACATTATGTAAAAGTTATTTTTGATAATTACAAAGTATTATTACTTATTGGGCCATTTTAAAAAGAAAAATTGGCAGACAAAACAATGAAAATTATGATAAGTTCGTAAATTAACAACTTACTCGGATCGGATTAACTGTTTTAATTTTACTGTTATTCTAATTCAATCTCATCCACGTATTTATATAACAAAATTGTGTTATTCTAATTCAATCTTCATCTAATTATTTGTCAATAATTTTCCTTCGGGTCACACGATCAACATAATTGTGTGATTGTCCCATTGACCTTATTTAAATTTGGAAGCTTTTTCTTTTTTTATCTTCCAACTAAACCACAAATTTTGTTCATCGTGGTGTTAAATTAAATATTAAGTTAATTATAGTATGAGATATTAAACATCTAAGCTAAAAATAATTAAATAATCAATATATTATTAAGGAATACAATTTCTCCATCATATAGGAGTAAGGTTGCATTCATATAGGAGTAAGGTTGCATACTAACATATCTTCTCAAACTCTACGTCTTAATAAACTCCTGTTTAGTATTGTTGTTAGTGTTGCCGGGAACAAAAATAGCAATTGGCGACTTATAAATCTAGATTTTAAGTGTTTTCAACATGTGGTTTTAAGGGTCAAATTCAAGCATAGGTCAGCTCGAGATTTAATTATAAAAGAATTGAGTTTCGAATAGGCCTCAGTTTAGGTAAAATTTACACTTTTATTAGACTCATAGACAGGGATGACAATAAGTTGATCTTGTTAAATTTTTAAATAATTTTTTGAAAATTAAAATTATAAAATAAAGTATTTTTAGGTTGCCTAAATTCAAGCCTTACAAATCCTAATTTTTCTGAGCAAAATAATATTATTTTACTTAAAAAAAATAAACGTCGAATTGATCTGAACCTAATTTAACCTATAAATTATCTCGTTAAAATCCAATTTTCGTCCCTACTCAGGGCATTGCTATCCTTATTTAATATCCAAAAGTAAATATTCTCAACATAACTGGATTATGCTATTGGTACACGTGTCATGGTATTTGTCTTAACCAAACCATAGTTCTATTACCAAATCATTTAAAACATCGTTTTGGCGCGTGGCAGCAAATTCCCATTTTAAAACATGACACTCTGTCGCCTGGATATGGTCAACGCTTCGCCGTTTACTACGTTGTATGTCGTAAATTGGAAACTCGAACCGAGCGTGTGAAGAGCACGACAGTCTTACACCAAAGTCTGCGTGTAATGCAAGAGTCGGTTCTGTATGATAAGCTATCGTAGCTTATCGTTCTACAAATACCAGATACGTACTCTGATGCGTATCAGTTGGTTTTGTGAAAAATCCTTATTATGGATAAAAAACATATTTCGTTTTCTTTTTCTCGCAAAATCTCTGCGTGTTTGCGTTTGATAAATTGTCCGATATTACTCTGTCTTATTTTATCTCATAAAATCTTAATCATTTATTTTAAGGGACTCACGTGAGATCCATACAAAGCTTATATAAAATTTACATAAATAAATAACTGAAATTTATTAGAAATAATAAAACATTATAATATTATTGATAAACATTTTCTTTCTCACCAAACACTTGTCGGTCCTGCTGATAAGACTATTTATCGGGCTAAAGACTATGTATTATCGGATCATTTTTAAGCTTACATTGTAGCGAAAGTTCAACTAAGAGTTGACTATCGGATCTTTTTAGAGCTTACATTTTAGTGAGAGTTCAACGAACCGTTGACGAATACTATGATTTTAAGTTAATATACAATTAATGGAGAATATCGTGACATTTGTAGTTTTTGTTGGAAATAATTTTGGGTTATGGGAAAATATTTTTACTTGCTGAGAGAAGAGAATGGCTACGCAGATAAAAAGGCTTCACTTGCACACTGGTCTTGTCTTGTAGCGGTATATCTTTCTTTGGAGCCTAGAGAGGAAGAAGGGTAATTTTGTATGAGCTTAAGATGATTAGCTTTTTGGTGTTAGAATGACAAGAAGTTTGAATCTCTTCGTCTTGGAAGAAGATGGCATTGCAAGAAGGTGAGCACGTCCAACAGGTACGAAGCCCAGCATTGGTTCTCGATGGCCTTTACTGTGAAGAAGAGGGATTTGGGGAAGATTCCGCTTGTATTGATGGTGAAGAAGAAAACTTTGACGACAATGTGAAGAAAGATTCGTGTTTTTCTTTCATTTTGCTTCAACAAGACCTGTTTTGGGAAGATAGTGAACTGCTCTCTTTAATCTCTAAAGAACAGGAGACCCATTTTGATTTTGATAATGTAGTTGGTGATGGGCCTTTACTAGCAGCTCGTAGAGATGCTATTGAGTGGATTTTGAGGGTGAAGGCGCATTATGGGTTCAGTGCGTTGACTAGTGTTCTTGCTGTCAACTATTTCGATCGGTTTATTTCAAGTTTCAAGCTTCAAACAGATAAGTCATGGATGGTTCAACTAGTTGCTGTGGTCTGCTTGTCTTTAGCTGCTAAGATGGAGGAAACCCAAGTTCCGCTTCTTTTAGATTTGCAAGTGTGTGCCAAATCTGCAATCTGGGTGTTTGTTGCAATGTCCTGTTTCGACCTTTGGAAATCCTTTCTATACGAGTCATTAATTTTCGTATCTGTGCGTTTTTTTTTTTCCTTTAGGTGGAAGAATCAAAGTGTGTCTTTGAACCCAGGACTATCAAGAGAATGGAGCTTCTGGTGCTGTCAACTCTTCAATGGAGGATGAATCCTGTGACTCCAATTTCCTTTTTCGATCACATCGTGAGGAGGGTAGGCTTAAACACTCATTTACCTTTGGAATTTCTATCGAGGTGCGAACGCTTGATTCTATCCGTCATTACTGGTAACCCATTGAACAGCTGTTTTTCTCAATACTGATCCAAATTTTGATTGGGTCGAAGCTTTCTTTACTGAACTGGAGGTTTAGTTAAGTGATCTCACTTCTTTCCTAATCTGGGTAAATAAATTGAATTTTGAATCAGATTCAAGGTTCATGCGTTTTCCTCCTTCCACATTAGCTACTGCGACAATGCTGCATGTTATTGAGGAGGTTGAACAATGTAATCAAGTGGACTACCAGAATCAGCTTATGTCTGTTCTTAGGATCAGTGAGGTCTGTTTTCCAATTGCTTTAACTCATGTTTTGAATGTGTCACCTGATAACCAGATTGAATCTATTTACTCAATGCCTCACAGTACAAGGTGAAAGAATGTTACGAGGTCATCCTAGAGCTGTCAGTCAGTAAAAAAGGGACCTGTAAACGCAAGCACTCATCTACCCCAAGCAGCCCAAATGGAGTGATAGATGCATTTTTCAGCTGTGATAGCTCAAATGACTCTTGGGTTCTGACATCACCTGTTTCATCATCACCAACATCATGTTTCAAGAGGAGCAGACCAAACGATCAGCAGATGCGCTTGCCGTCACTAAATCGTATGTTTGTGGGCGTGCTCAATAGTCCTCATTAGTATCTGCTAGTCTTGAGTCTTCTATCCGGCATATAAGCTCTCACCCTTTTCCATAATCATTGTTGTATGTGTCCTTAAGATGCAATCATCTTTTGTTTCAGGGATTACCAGTACATTTCTGGTTAAATATTTTTAAACTGGCTCATTCTTGGATAAAAATTATCCACCGTGATCTTTTGTTTGAGAACTCAATGAAGAGGCAGGTGGGATTATTCCCCTACTTGTGCATGCATAGTGTCTTGTTTTTTGCCCTCTTTATATAATTATTAGAATAAGATAAGTATTTACATATTATCAACCCCAATAAAATTAACAAACGCTGAAAGATCAGCTACTGTATGAGTTGCACTAGGTAAGCGCAGATGTTAATAATGGTTCTTCATAATTCATATGAACCGAGCGAAAATAGATGCATTTTGTGACAATTCCAAGTTCAGAAGCCAGCGGAATTGTGCTAGCTTTTATAACAAATCACCTATGTTCAAAAAAAGAAAAATTCAGGTAGCCAAATGTATCAGAGTCGATATAGGAGTTCCGGTTGAGGGGATGGAGAGACAGAAGTAGTGAATTCAAGAGATTCTAGTTTCCCCTTGAAGAGTTTGGTTCTCTTTGTCTGCAAACTCGTCATCAATTCAAATCATTCCCTGCAGTCATGGTATGATCAAATCATGGTGCAAAAGCTAGCATTGGCCCTGCTTTGCTGCGTCTAGTATTTGGTTACTTCGACTACTTACAAGTTTTAATGACTTGAAACTATTCTGATCACGCATTGAGGGGGAACGATCATGAGTTTGTCTGCACCAGCAACTTGGTGTTTTTCCTTCTACATTTATGGGACTATTTCGTTCATTTGGAAAAAGAGCTCTGTTCATTTCATTCACTTAGCCACCGAGGAACTGACCCTTCTGGGTACATGTAAAAAGTGCAATATGCAGGAAATTTTATTGAATCCTTGAACCTCATGTGCCCTTTCAGAGCCTTTGAGCATGAGGTTACCCATTACTTACTGATGGTTATGTAATTATTCACAGATGAGACTTAATCAGAGCTATCTTTTAGTACCATCAGGAGAGAACATGCTTACAAATATTGCCTGCCAGGGTAAAGATAGGCAAACGGACTGTTTAGAAGATGGTGAATTGAATTTACCTGTTCGGAACAAAAAAAAAAAAACCATAAATTGAATTCATATGTGAGTTTAAAACCCACTTTTTTGTAAATTCAATTTATGGTATAATTCACGTGAATTCAATCCTAAAAACTGCTTTTTTTTTAAACGTTGAAACTCAATAATACCCGCGACATTTTCATACGATTGCCCTGTTGAAACTGATTCTTTGCTTTCATCTACTGTTCAACATCAAGGAACTGAAACATTTGCCTCTTTTTCGTTGACAGCGTGACACTTTATTAAAAAAATAATTATACCATTAGAAGTTTTTTTTAGCAAAAACATGAAATTCCTCTTTCTTCAACAATTTCTTAAAAATTTTAATTTCTAAATTTTTTAGTCTACTTTACGTAACAATTTAACTTTACTTTAATTTAAATTGAGTTTAATTAGTTTAGGTCGAATTCAATAATTAAGAGTCTATTTATTTATATTTATATTTATATTTATATTTTGATTTTATATTTTTCTTTTCATTTTAATAATGAACTTTTTGATGATATTATTTATAATAAAATTAATGCTTATAAGTTACTTTATGTAAGTGTGAATGTTTATTATTTAATAAGATTATTTTTTAGTCGAAGGTAAATGTATCGTATGAAATAATTTAATTCATTTTGATTGTATTCTAAGCATTGTACTTGAATTCAATTATAATATTATTAAATTTGTTCCAAACAGTGTAAATTGAATTCAATTTAATCTCATTAATGTAATCGAATTAATTGAATCTAATTCGTTAATGAATTCAATTTGAAAGTTTCCAAACACCCCGTAATACATGCAAGTCTCTCCCATGTAACTCCTCTGTTTTCATTTTCGTCGCCTGGAAAGGGAGAAATAGATTATGATAAGTGCACAACAGGTAAAGATCGAAAAAGGATAAAAGATTACAGCGGGCACGTAGAATGCATTAGATTAGATAACCAAATGCAATAGTTGTTGAAAACAGCTGGGAAGAGCTTGTCCTTAACATGGTAAACAATTGTGAAAAAGGACAAATATATGTTTCGCTTTTTATTTCATACTCAATCAGGAAGTGGAAAAATGCAGTATAGAAACAGAGGAAGGAAATTTCGGGAATTGGTTCCAGCAATTTAATCAAAACCACAGGGTTTACAGGCAGCTGTGGAAAGCTAGAACTGCCGTAGTATTCCATTCCTCATCATACATTAGACCACAAAAACGCCTGAGACAGTCAATCTAGCATAACGCTTTCACAGGAATGAGCTTGATGTTCATTAAGATATGCGCCAAAATGCTGAGACGTCCCATCACCATTTAGAATTCAAAACGTCAGGAAGGAACCCACTGGGTTCAAGGTTTACCTGCTAAATCTGAGAGGCCTCTGAAAGAGGACCAACCCAAGTACAGCTGCTACACTGAAATTAGGCGCAAATCCAATTCCAGTGTTGTTTCATCATAGTCCACTTCATATTGTTGAGAGAACCCTCGAGCTACCAAACGAGCTTTGAATCTCTCAATTGAAC
>JANTPM010000244.1:32452748-32465534 GCA_025434745.1 Erythroxylum divaricatum
TAGCATTTGCTTTACTCCCATTCGAACTGTCAATATACTATAATCCATCATACTCCCTAGCATTGCCAATCCTCTTCCCCGACTCCAAATCTTGAAAAACACACCCATTAGAGTAAAAGTTAGCTGTGCAATTACGCTCTTTAGTAAATCTCTTTACAGACAGTAGGTTGCAATCTAGATCAGGTACATAAAGAACACTGGTTAAGACAATTTATCAGCTATTATAACAGTTCCTATTCCTTCAACCTTAAGAACCTGTCCATTTGCTACCTTGATAGTTTTATGACCTTGACAAGGTAGAATATCAACAAATAAATATTTATCACGGGTCATATGATCATTTTCCCCTTGAATCAACAATCCAAATACCATGATTTGGGGTTTTAACACCCAAGGCAGTTCGTGTGTTACCTGTATTCACCATATGAATTGTAGATACAACCTTTTCAACTTTTAGATAATACTTGCTCAGAATTTTTCTATGTAGTTTAACCTCCTCCTTGCTCATGGGTACATTTTCACCTTCTGCCCTGTCATTTCCAACAACTACATAGCTTTTGTTCTCTGTTCTGGTTTTGTTTTTCAGATTGGGTGGCTTATCATTGATCTTCCAACAAGTATCTCTGGTATGTCCATTTTTCTGATAGTGTTCACACCAAAGCTTATTTGATTTTTTCTTTAATTCTGGTCCAATAGTTCCTTTGGCAACCATAGCTGAGGATTCAGGAACCCCATTGTTGTTTAGAGTCCCATGCATCAGTTGTCTTTTGCTTTCTTCACACTTAACAAGATTAACTACTCCCATGACTGTTGGAAGTGGTTTGGTAGCCATGATTCTGCCACGAACATTATCATAAATTGAGTTTAAGCCCAGCAGCAACTCATACACTCGTTCCCTTTCCACAATCCTCCTGTAGTAATTCAAATCTTCATTGCACATCCATTGGTGAGGGTTATAAAGATCCAATTTTTGCCATAGTTTCACCAATGCTGTGTAATATTGAGTCACTGTCTTCTCTCCTTGCTTGGTCTCTCTCAAAAGACTCTTAATTTGGAGCAAAGCAATAGTATTTTTGATATTAGAATAAGTTTGTTTGGCATTTTCCTAAATTTCTTTTACAAAAGTGGCTAAGATAAACTGCTCACTGACTTTCAGGGTCATTGAGTTGATCAACCAACTCATAACAAGGTTGTTTTTAGCCATCCAAGTTTGGTATTTTGGGTCTGATGGGTCAAACGTAGCAGGTGCTGTTGTGTATAAGCATTTTTCTTTCCCTTTCCCTCTTATGAACATGAGCACCGAGTTAGACCATAGTAGGTAATTATTTTCATTCAATCTATGATTGACTATGCTGGTTTGGGAGTTATCAACACTGTTCTCGAGAGAGGATGGGTTCGATGCCAATGGAGCCACACTTGACGAGCCAGCGGCAGAGATCTCCTCTGACTCGACCTGCATGGCTCTGATCGACCTAAAAGAAATCATTCCTGAGTGTTCTGCTCAGGCTTTGATACCATGCACAAAAGTGGGAATAATTTTTCTATGTTATTGAATAGAAAATATACGGTCATATATAGCCTATTACAAGAGAAGTTTAAATCTGGAAAGTTATCCAGGTATATCTAATCTAATATAATATGATCTAATCCCTTAATTTAAGAGATTTGAACTTATTCTATATTAACTATATACACCCTATCTATATCTCAATATAATCTAGATACAACTGTACAATATCTATAGAAGAATATCATCAACACTGAACAAGATAAAGCAGTGGCTGCTTGTTTCTTTGAACTTCATCAGATTGCACCTGATCTAAAACTGAATACATATCCCAAGGTGCTCCTCCTTTCCTCCCTACAGCTTCCTCAATCACTATCAATGTATCTAAACAATTTGCAAAATGGCATGCATTTATACCAAATTCCATAATCAATCGCTCCAGCCACAGAGCGTAGAATCCTTTTCGCTGCTCCGCAGTGATGCTTTGAGGGAAAGTGCATAAACCTTGAGACAACACCAACTGAGAATGCAATATTAGGTCTTGTATGTGTTAAGTAGATGAGACCTCCAATAAGACCTCTATACATTTACTCATTAGTTGGCTCTGTACCATCTTCGACATGTAGCTTCTCATTTAGATTCATAGGTGTGGTTTCCATCTTACAGTTTAACATATGAAATCCTTTTGGTAGATTTGTTGCATACTTCTTCTGTGATACAAAAATACCATTTTCAACCTACCTCAATTCTATTCCAACAAAATAATGCTACAAACATTAATATGACATTTCAAACTCCTTACTTATGGTATCTCCTTGTATAGAAAGTCGACTCATTCTTGCTCCTTTCAAATCCATTTTGAATGAAAAATTTGTCAAGCTTTCCATAACAACATTGAGGAGCTTGTTTTAAACTATAAAGTGCCTTTTTTAGCTTGTATATTTTCTCTTCCTTTCTTTAAATAGCATGTACAGATCTTACAGTTTCAAATTGTGCATTGGAAGAGAAGGTATCTTCATAATATATTCCTTATTATAGTGCATATACCTTTGCAACAAGTCATGCTTTATATTTTTGTATACTTTCATCTGCTTTGAATTTGGTTCTAAAGACTCATTTAACTCCGATAGCCTTCTTGTTTATGGGAAGATTAATTAGCTCCTAGATGTCATTTCTTTCGATTGCTGTAAACTCCTCTTCCATTGCCTTTCTTCATTCAACTTTTTCTACTGCTTCTTTGTAGCTGCTTGGGTCTGCTACATACATCGCTTGTGTTGTTGCGTATATATCTTGCAAGGATCTGAACCTCCATGGGGCTTCCTCATCTGTTGAATTTTGTGAACTCGAGGATATGTTGCCAGAAACAAGTGAATTAGGGATTGAAGGTAATAAGATAACGGACTATGAAGGTGTAGTTGGTGGGATTGAAGGATCATTGATTTCATTTTATGGTCCTCATCATCCGGAATATCCTCATTTGTTTGAATGAATTATATTATAATTAATTAATTAATTAAAATATTTTAATTAATGAATAATTATATTTTAATTAGGTATATTTTAATTAATTAATTATATTTTAATTAATTAATTAACAATAATATTGTAATTAATTAATAACAATATTTTAATTAATTATATTATAATTAAATAATTAATTAATTAATTGTATTTAATTAATTAGTATTAAAAACATATTTTTTAAAAAAGTCACTACTAAGGAATGAGTTTTATTTCTCTACTAAATGGAGAAAGATTTTTCAAATTTGAGATATCAAACTATTGCCCCTATAATTATAACCAACAACCATTCACTCACTTTCCATTCCTTACTTATTAATCCTTTCCTAAAATTATAACCAACAACCATCCACTCACTTTCCATTCCTTACTTATTAATCCTTTCCCAAACTCATCAACCAGGCACCCCTGATTCTTTCGTTAATCCACTCTATTTTACTTAAATGTGTATGGGGCGGTAAGTTCTCTGCTTATGCCATGCTCCTCATAAAATGAGTTTGAAAGCTTGCGACATTAATTCTCTGTCCTCGATCTGTTTCAAAGCTTTAACATATTGTCCACCTTTTTTTCAACGAAGGCTTTTAATTTTTTAAAGGCTTCAAATGCCTATGTTTTGTTCTACAAGAAATACTCCCAACTTATACGACTATGATCATTTATTATAAACATAAAGTACCAACTTCCTCCAAAGGATTCCATCTTCATAAGGCCACACACGTCTGCATAAACAAGCCTAAGTGAAGTTATTCCACACACCATATCACTTTGTTGAAGTAGCTTCATCCTTTTAAGATTGAGATGTCTATACTTTTGATGCCACAATTTGATTTCATTTGTTTCTTGACTACTATTACATGACTCTCAAAATTTGATAGCTACGAAGGAAATAATTTGTTTCTCATCACGTTGATCTCAACTACGTTATGATTTGTTTCCTTATCCTTGATCACACAGGAAGATTTGTCAAAAAGCACTGAGTAACCACTAGACATCAATTGTCACACACTTAATAGGTTTTAAGACAAACTTGGTATAAAGAAAACATTGTAGAGATGCTTTACTTTACCTTTCCCAATACTCAGTGTCACAATACCTTTCCCTTTCAACTTGTGTTTGCTTGTCATCACCAAGCTTAACTTTAATTTTGTAGCTTTCATCTAATTAATTAAACATTGCTCGAATGCTTTTCATATGATTTAAACAACCATAATTAAGGAACCAAACGTCTTCTCCACTTTGCGCATTTTCCACTTTAGCCATGAACAGTCCATATTCCTCCTTTTCTTCATTATTCTCAGCCTCCTAGACATAATTTGCCTAATTTAATCTCTTCCAGCAATTTATCTTTATATGACCATATCTTTTGTAGTAATGACATTGTATTGATTGGCCTAATCCTCTTCCTTGTCCACAATATCCTCCTCGTCAGCGTGGTCTTGTTGTATATTGCTCCCATTCTTCCTCACGATTTGAGACATCCTATTTTGAGGGCTCCCCCTTTATATGAAAGACTTTTTCTTCTACTTAGTCAACGGACCTATTGATACTTGCCTTATGTGCTTACAGGGAATTCATTAATTCATTAAAGAAAAAAAATTATAAATATTTTGACCTTTAATAACAGCAGTTGTATGATCAAACTTAGGAATTAGACTTCTTAGTATTTTTGAATCAACAATATGATCACTTGAGTTTTCTCCAAAGGTTCTCATCTAGCTCATGATTATGGAGACTCTAGAGAGATATTCTTAAACTGATTCACCATTCTTCATCATTATTATCTCAAAATCACACCTTAGAGTCTGCAGCTTCACTGTAATCACCTTAAAATCTCCTTGGAACTCTTTCTACAATGTTTTTCCAAGCTTCTTTTACTATAGTCGAATTCATAATTCTTGGGAAGATGTCCTCATGCATAGCCTGTTGAATGATAAATAGAGCTTTGGAGTCCTTGTTGTTTTCTTTTAGCCTAGTAGCTTCATTAGGATCTGCATATCCTTCTTTAATGAGATCCCACAAATCTTCTGACTTCAACAATGTTCTCATCTTTACACTCCGAAACTGATAGTATGAAGATGAGAAAGAGTATGCTACTGTCCCTCTAGACTCTTGTGTTTCACTCCCTCTCTTATTCTCTCTCCCCCTATTTTGTTTAATGTTCTTTGTGAACTCCCAGTAAAAGAAGACCAAATCAACCTACTCTAGTACTAGTTTTGTTGAAGCAAAATACCACACACTCACATATTAAGATAAACTCAAACCCTCACACACAAAGAGTATTTTGTTTCTTTCACTGCTGCAACTTTATTCATTAGGGAAGCCCTTTTATAGGTTACATAAGGGTAACAAAGTAAAAATAGGCCTAAGCTATTCTAGGACCAGTAGCTAATGTACATAAATGGAAAACAAAAGAATAGGTAAAAATGTAGCAATTGTTACAGTGGATCATACAAGTCTTTAACAATAACTTTGACGGAATCAAATGGGAGATCTTGAAACTTGACCTCCGCCACTTGATCTTTGTCGTCGCCTCCATCACTCCCACCCTCTTTTCCCCTGCCATTTCGAAATCTCCTAGACAACATAACAAACGTAATAGTTTTTGCCCTCTTTCAAACTCTAGAAAAAAAAATCTTAGCTTAGCCCCTTGATTCTCCAAATCTCATGCTCAAACATGCAAACCTGCAAACAATAAGAAAATTTTAGTTTTCAAACACAAATGGACATAGATTTTGCAACCCCTTTTTTCAACCATCCAACAAACCATCTCACCTAACCCTAAATCTATTCTTCCTTCCCCTCTTAAACCTGCTGCAGCTCTCCCCTTTTTCCTATCCTTTGCTACAACTATCCCACCCTTTACCAAGGCAGTTCCTCCACCTAAGGGACCTATCCCTACCGTTGTATACCATGTTAAAGGATCTAGGAAAACATGGAAATAGGTGATCAGGGATAACTCTGACTCCTCTTTGGTATATAACCCTCCGTTAGAGATTGATGTAAGCTAATGGTGGCTCCTAGTCTCGATATTTTGCAGCAAGGAGCTAAAACATGGGAAGCTATTCTTGTGGGATTTTTCATGGAAAAAAGGTAGGCATTTTTTGTGATACAAGCGTGAGCTTTGAGGAATTGAAAAGGAAGAGGTCTAATGGACGGAACGCTAATTGAAGAAGACAACAAAATCTTTACCTTTTCTTCTAAATCGGAAGCTTAAAAGTTAATAGAAGAAGGCTCCTGACATATCTCTCAACTTCCACTATTTCTCCAAAATTGGCAGCTGGGTATGGAGCTCAAAAAATTAGAACAAAGAGCATTCCCCTATGGGTGAACAATCACAATATCCCCTTAGAGTATTGGACTACAAAGGGGTTGAGTATGCTTGCAAGCTACTTCGAGAAAACAATCTACATGCATGAGAATATTGCATTGTGGAAAAGAGTTGAATTTGCTTGATTATGTGTGAGTATGGATATAGATAAGGAAATGAATGATAGTGTCCCTATTCTAAGGTTAGCGAATGAAAACTCTTTTAGAGAAGATAAAGTCTTGGTGACTTATCAGTGGAAACCGTCTTTAAGAGCTTAAAGCAAAGAATGGAAACTGATGGGAAAGGCCTTCATTAAAGATGACTACTGGGAAGTGATGGGTAAAGAAAAATGAGTTTGAAGAAATCAAAGAGACTAAGGAGATAGAACAAGTAGCAGAAAACCAAGAGATGGTTTAGACAACAAATGTCTCCACAAAAATAAGGGAGGACATTTCGAAGGAAAAAATATTGATTCTATTTAGTTGAAAGAAGTTCTTCATAATCCATCATAATATTTCTACAAGTCTACTTTGAATAAAGGAGGAAACGATCTGGAATTTAGTGGAACTATTCAAAATGAAGGATTTTTTATTATTTAATAGAATGAACAAAGTCTATCAAGGGTTGATTTGCAAAATGGTAATAATCAAAAGGAGCAGTTTGAGCAGGTCACCTCTCAGAAAAGTAATAGGAGCAATAGGAAAAGCTCCAAAGGGAAAACAAATTGATTATGACTTTGATTGTGTGGAATGTGAGTGGAATCAATAATCCTTCTAAGCTTAATGCTTTAAAGGATTTTATGCTAAAGAAAAAGCCTTTGATTTTTTGTATGTTGGAGATTAAAATTAAAGAAGTTAATCTAAATAAATTGATTTGTTTAGGCTATAATTGGTTGTTCATTACAAACCTTCAAAGTCATGCTTATGGAAGGATTATAATAGCTTATGATGGTGATTATTTGAAACTAGATGTTCTGGAATCTGGCCAGCAATATATTCACACTAAGCTTTATTTCAAAATGAAAAATTCTTATATTTTAGCTACTTTTGTCTATGGATTCAACACTATGTTCCAAATAACTGGCCTTTAGAATTACCTAAGAAGGATCAAGTCTTCAGTAAATTCCCTTTAGGTGGTATGTGGGGATTTTAATACTACTTTGTTTAGATCAGAGGTTGAAGGTAATTGTAACCTTCTTAGCTACTCCCCTGATATGTTTGATTGTATGTAGGAGGTGGAACCTATAGATCTAAAAGATAAAGGTCATAATTTTACTTGGATAAATAAACAAAGTTCTATTTGTCACATCGGGAAAAAACTGGATAGAGCTTTGGTTAATGTGGAATGGCTACATTCTTTCTTAAGAAGCTTTGCGAAATTCCTAGACCCTGGTATCTTAGATCATACTCTTATAAAGATTGTTAAATTGTTCACCACCTCCAAAGTCCATCATCCTTTCAAATTTAACAATTTTCTAATTAACGTGGAGGGTTTTCACGAAGAAATAGAGAACGGATTGGAGCATGGATATTTTGGGACTAAGCATTACATTTTATCCAAAAGCTTAAGGATATAAAATACGAGATGAAGATTCTTAATTGTAAGAGAGGTATGAATCTTACAAAGGAGATTGAAATATCTAAGGATAAACTCTCCTCTATTCAAAAAACATTGGCAGAAAATCCTTTAGATGGTGTTCTAACTATAGCAGAGAAGGAAGCTATTAAAAATTATTTAGAAGCAGTGGACAATCAACATTCTTTACTAAAGCAGAGAGCTAGAATAAATTAGTTAAAAGAGGGGGATAGATGTACAAAATTGTTATTCAATTCTATGTTAGCTTGAAAGAATACTAACATAATTACCTCCATTAAAATAGAAGCTGGCGTGGATGTTTTTGGACAAGACTACTTAGCTAAGGAAGCTATGAATTTATATAGTAATCTACTTGGATCAGGATCTCTCCCATATAAGTTGGATTATGAACTTAGACAGTCTGTAACCACTAAGATTCCTAATCATGAAGTTCCTTGGTTAATAAGACCTGTTACAGATTAGGACATAGATAAGGTTGTGTTTAGCATGAATGGCTCTAAAGCTCCAGAACCTGATGACTTGAATGACTTTTTCTATCAGGAAACTTGGAATAGTTTAGAGGGGATAGTCAAGGAGGTAGTGCATGAGTTCTTCCTAAAAGAGGTTTTACTAAAAAAATAAACAAGACTTTTTTTATGCCTGGTCCCTAAAAACTCTAGCACGAAAACTTGGAGTAACTATAGGCCTATTTCATGTACAAATTTTCTCTACAAGATCATTGTTAAGATTTTGGCAAATAGGATGAAGGAGGTTCTAAAATTTCTCATCAGTCAGTAACATGGAGCTTTTATGACAAGCAGAGATATAGGGGACAATATCTTTATTGTTCAGGAGCTTCTAAAAGGGTATAACTACAGGAGAAGCCCCAAAATTGCATTATAAAAGTTCATTTACAAAAAGCCTTTGATAGTGTGAATTGAGGATTTATGTTAAAAACCTTGGAGACAATGAATTTCCCCTTAATATTCATCAAGTGGATTCAACAATGCATATCTATTGCTTCCTATACGATAATGATTAATGGGAGCCCCATGGAGGTGTTCAAAGGAAAAAAGGTCTTAGGCAAGGGGATCCCCTTTCCCCTACTTATTCCTAATCTGTATGGAAGTGCTCACTCAGTTACTGAAGCACAACAGTTCAACAGATCCTAAATTCATATTTCACTCTAAAATTAACGAAGGTTCTCTAACTAGTTTATATTTTTCAAATGGTCTTGTTCTTCTAAGCAAAGCAAATGTTCATTTAGTCTCTCTTCTGATGAAAACTCTAGATTAATTTAAGGAGATGTTAGGCTTATAGGTCAATTAGCATAAAGTTATATCATACTCTCCAAGAGTGCTTCTCATCTCTCAAATGATTTAGGTCAAGCTACTGGTATGGAAACTAAAGCTCCTCCTCTGCACTACTTGGGGATTCCTATCTCATCAAGGAAGCTTAGATTCTGTGAATGTAGTCCTTTGATAGAAAAGATCTAGAAAAAATGGGGTCATGGACTAATAGAGCACTATCCTATGGAGGGAAACTTCAGCGATTGAAATATGTTATTTTGTTTATGAATACTTACTAGTGTTCATACCCTTTTCTTTCAAAAGGGTTTATTAAAACAGTAGAAAAACTGATAAAACAGTTTCTATGGACAGAAAAAGAATGGAGAAAAAGTAATAGCCAAAGTAAGTGGGAAGACAATCTGTCAACCGAAAGATGAAGGTGGTTTAGGACTAAAGTCAATCTCTACTAAAAACAGATTTCTTATGTCCAAGAGGATTTGGAGAATCCTTAGTGATAAACAATGAATGTGGACCATATGGATTCATTCTTATTTACTAAACGGAAGGAGTTTATGGAATTTTCTAGTAAATAAATAAATTAGCTATCAACCATGTTTAAAATGAAAAAAATGGGTGAGCCTACATGCATCTTTAGGGCTCACTAAGAATCATTCAAGAAGATCATTGTCACTTCTATAAGTCACATACATATTAAGCAGATAGTTGAACAATACAAATATCTAAGATTATAAGTTGGTTTTGCCTATTTCCAATGGTGAATGCCTATTTAATAGGCAATATCCTCAATTGGTATAAGAAGAGGAAGATTTAAAGGTAGTTTCTTATTGTAATGCAATTGGTAGTCTTATATGCATTATATTTTAAATGAAACTGGATATATGTTTATTGTTAGGATAACTAGTAAATACTGATTAAATCTCAAATAAATGCATTAAGAAACAATAAAGAGAACATTCATATATACTAGAGACCCTAAATATCAATGTAAACCAAACACAAAGATACCAAGTATAATTATATCAATAACATAATAAAGAAATAGGAATGAATATGGAGTATATTTCTACGAGACAATTGATTATAAATCATATAACTAAGTTGAATCTTAAAGATAAGTTTTATATACATGTTATGTTATTAGAATTCCTTTATGTTCTTAGCATAATTTTAAGAGTATTTAAGTTGTATTTTGAGGACTTTTATATGCTTTGGTACTTAGTATAGTTAGTACTTACTGTACTAATTTTGAGTTGGAATGATTCATGGTACCATGTTTCCAAATACAGGGACAATGTAGGAACCAATATGCTAAGTGAAAAACCATAAAATAAATGTACTCGCTAACTTTTCTAAATGTTATTAATATCCTTTATTTGTTTGTAAAAATGTAAATAATTATAGTGTTAAACATTCTAATTAGGAAATAAAGGTAAATATTCAGTAGCTTACCCTTTTCTCCTTTATTTAAATGATACAATGTTTGACCTTGTGGATCCTAATTGTTTTACTTTGTTGTATTTCAATTTAAATTGATGAGTGAATGTTGAAATAAAAATATGTGAATTATGGATAATGATTATGGTATAAATGTTTGGTCCCATATATGGCTGTGTTGAGTTAATTTATTTATCAACAGGGGGTAAATATCATAAAAATAGAGGAAACTCTATCGAAATTTTTATAAATTTTAATTCACATATAACATTTTATTCTTATGTAGGAAAAGTTTATAAGCATGAGGCCTACATCTCGTCAGCTATTTTTGCACACTCACACTAAGAAACATAACGGTGTGACATTCGTCAATAGTCGATGTAGAGAACTGAATGTATGTGAAATTAATGTTTTAATATTAATTATTAATAATTATCACTTACTAATATAAACATTGCTTCCTAATATGACCAAATACAAAAAAAAAACATTTGGCGACAGTCTCAACACGAACAAGCTGTTGATGAGAGTTAGATGTATCTTGATGCAGTGGGTGGTAAGGATCGTCGTGGAAGGATCTTCAGGCTAGATTCATCTGCGAACACATATTATTCGCAATCCTCCACGTCCAATACAACAACATCTAGTAGACAATCGACAACCAATGAAGTCAATGAGCTTCGGACTACAATGCAGACATTGATGGAGCACATAGCTCAGTTGAAACATGAGATGGATGAGTTGAAGGAGAGGGGTAGCACCTCAGAGCATCTGCGGTCACCAGGACAATAAGATTGTTGTAGTCATTTGTTTTGAATTACAAAGACTTATTATGTACACTATAATATTTTTATTATCAATCAAGAAAAGTTTAGCTTTATATCATTAATCAACTTTATGTTTAAACAAATTAAATATATAAACAAATCAAAATATTATACACAGATAATTCATAAATGTTGAAATTATGTGTTAATCATAAGATCATGAAATCAAATTTAATGTAGCGATTTTTTAAAATTTTAATTTACTTTACCGATCGAAAAACAAAATTACATTGGTAAAATCCATTATATTTACCGATGGACAACATAAACCGTCGGTAAAATTCAATATATTTACCGACGGTTACAATTTGTTCAGTCGGTAATATTGCAAACTGTCAAGATTATCTGAACTACGGTTTGTTGACGGTCAACATAATCGTTGGAATATCACCAAAGGTATTATGTTATCATCGAAAAATATTACGATGGAATGCTTATGGCCGTAAATAAATTTACCAACGGTTTACTGCAAATCTGTTGACAAAGTTACAGACAATGAAAAACATCCATCGGTATATTTACCAACGAACAGATAATAAGTCTGTCAGTAAATTTACCTATGGCCATTTTAACAACATCTTTGACCTTCGGTTGTTTTCGTTGCTAATTAGTATTACTGACGGAATACAAACATCTCCCGCCTGTAATCTTCGTTGCTAAATGATGTTTTTCTTGTAGTGACAGATATGTTACTTCATGACATTGATTTTCCTCTTCGTATCATTCCAACTCTTTCGTGCGATAATTTGAGCGCAACCTACCTCACGACCAATCCCGTTTTCCTTTCTCGTACAAAACATTTGAAAATTGGTTTCCATTTTGTTCAAGTAAAAGTATATAATAGACAATTACGGGTTTGCTACATTCCTACCTTGGATCCACTTGTGAACATTCTTACAAAGCCACTTCCTAAGGATCATTTTCATTCTTTGCAGGACAAGTTGATTATAGTAAAGGATCCCTCTCAACTTGAGGGGGAGTGATATAGAAAATATGGTAATGATTGTAGCACCCCCTCACCGTAGGGTACACATCGGGACCCCCGAAGGTCGCTCCGACACGTATCCCACGATAAAGGTACACTACCAGAAAATTCCCACTAATATCCACATGGCATCGCAATAAATAAAACCATAATATATATAACAGAAATCAGTAACTTTTAAAATCCAAAAGAATCTTAATACAGTCATCCAGTAGCAGAATAGACAAGTCTATCAGTCCCCTAAACAAAACCAAAAAGGAAACTGATACAAGCATCTATCCTAAGTCATCCTCAAAAGCTAACCCAGCTGACCGACCTGT
>JANTPM010000244.1:32548566-32561209 GCA_025434745.1 Erythroxylum divaricatum
TTAATTAGAATCTATCGGAAGTTCTGTAAAGAATTTTATTTCTAACAAACAAGTTTTGAAAGATTTAACAAAAAAGGAAAATGCACAATCCAACCCCCCCTTCTCTTGCATTCTAATATCATTTCCTAAGTATTGTATTAACGTGTGATTCACTTCAAAATTTTTGTACTTAGACCTTGACTTGCTTATACTTTTCTATCTACCTTTATGACCTTTGAATTTGTTTCTCCCCCTCTCTTCTGTAATCAAAACATCAAATTATAAAAATGATGTAAAAGAGCCCTAAAATCTTCTTCTCACTTCCTTATTCCAAACAGCACTCTTCGTATATTCCATGGTTATCACACCATTAGGAGCAGACTCAGTGAAATATGAAAAGTTTCCTAAGAATCAGTTAAACTATTAAGCAACCAAAATTCTTATATCTCATCATCAAATCTTATAGCCATTCTAGATAGTTGATTAATGACACCTTAAAAATCATTCAAATAATCAGAAATAGCTTTGCCCTCCTTATATTTCGAGTTCATCAATTGCTTGAGTAAAAATAATTTGTTATTTCCTATCTTTGATGCATAAAGTTACTCAACCCTATTCCATAGAGTTCTAACATGCGTATCATTAATAATGTGATTAAGAACATTATTTTCTACCCATTGTCTAATAAAACCACATACTTGCTGATGTTCAAATTCCCAATCTTTATCAGATATAGAATCAGGTTTATTAGTGGCAAACATAGGCAAATGCATCTTTTTTACAAATAGAAAATCTTTTATCTTACCCTTCCATTTATGGTAATTGGCTCCATTCAAACAAAACATTATACTAGTATTAACCTCCATAATTCAAATAGACCAAAAGGACTAAATCAACCAATGCTTTGATACCACTATATTGGGAAAAACTCGGTATTGCTAAATTCTACAAAAGCGTAAACACAATACCAAAACTTCCCAATTCTATTTGAGTAATAGGAGTAACTACAACAATCAAACACCAATAAAGACACCACAATTTTTAACATTAAAACCCCTTCAAATTAAAGGAAAAAGCTACGAGACCTATGATCTAAAAAATTGCTCCACTAAATTAAAATGTGTACAAATATCCTCTTCTCAAAGACACAAACTTAGCATCAACAAGAGGTATGAGCAACTACACAAGATAACATTGTTAGGAACATAAAAAGAGAGAAATCACCAAAAATGCATCATTTTTTCGAGGCTCTGATATGAACATCTAAAACTCCAAACAAAAAATTGACTGTTCAGAATATTGTCTCAAGAACACACTCCTAAATTTTCAGCTTGATCCAATGGTAGATGAGTGCGGATTGAGAAGAAAGGTGAAGTTGATCATCCAAAACTCTCCTACAACTTTTCCTTACTATGTTCCCTCCTTTTCTTGCTTTTTTCCGACTCATATTTTTGAAGAAGAGGTTGGAAACTATAATCTAACAATTACTTAGTATAGTGACCAAAAACTTAGGTTTTTCCACATAGGAAGGGACCCAAAGCCCAATAAGGATTGCATCGTGTAATGAATAAAAAACAAAAGAGTGAAGAGAGAAAATATTAGTAAATGGGAGAGAGTTTTAAATAGTCTTTCATTAAGTCCTAGACTAGATTGTCATTTGTGGTCCGATCGAGAGGCTTACTTTACACTAGTAGTAGCTCATATCCAACGGTAAAAATCTTGAATAAGGTTATGATTTTTTGGCGATTTGTGGTCAAAGTTGGGATTGAGTTTCGAGATCTTGAAATTCCAGCATTGAGCAGTTTTGATTAAGCTCACGATTGGATGGTGAAACATGGTTCAATTGGGCTGAAACTTTGAAAGATGGTAGATGGCATGTTGATCTTGATATCCAACGGTGGGTTTATTGTTTGGAGACATTTTGGATGATCTGCTCACTATTGAGCCTCAGATTTTATGTTTTTATGTGATTGCAACATAAAAAAGAAAGTCTAAATTTTCCACGAAAGTCGACTCTATTTTGGGTGATTTTACAAACTCTCTTATTGATTTCTCTTGTTGTTGTTGTCGAGAATTGTTGTATTCTTGATGTTATTGTTGTTGCCTCTAGTGGGATACTAGTGAGGACTTATTCTTATACCCATTATTTGTTGATAGTGGAGATTTTGCTTTGACTTTGGTCCCGTGGTTTTTAGTCCTCACATTAAGGATGTTTGCCATGTAAATCGTGGTGTTGATTTTATCAGGTGCTGCATTAGATTATTTCTTTGCCTAATTATTTCCTAAAGGTTTACACAGGTAGGGAGAGTAAATTTATATATGTGGTCATGCATAACACATTGTTATTGTATCAACTAATTGGTGGGTCACTTCCGCTGCATCTATTGGCATTTCTCCCATCAATATTAGGATTAAAATAAAGGGGGAAAGTGGTGCAAGTAATTTAGTTCTGCTTATAGCTTATTCATTTTATTTGGGAAAGGATCTGAAGATAGAGATGGAGATATTATAATGAATATATGGCCAATGCCAAAATGGGTGACCAAAAACAACAACCTGCACTTGATTACTTAATTATCTTTATACCCATTTCATGTCTAAAAGTCTCAATTGCACTGATTCTCATGGGACTAAACAAATGAGTCAATGAGATTCTGTCACATGCTCTTATTGGGAACATTGTAAAGGTCCAAAATTTTAATCTTCGTTCTTATTTTATTGTTGCTAATTTTAAGAGTGAATGAAGTTTAGGTATTATTTTGAATAAGTCAAATTAGTTTGTTCCTATTTTTACGATTTTCAATTGTGATTCTCAATGTAATAAAGTTATTTAAGGGCTGTTGAATGGAAGGAAGAGTATCCTGATATTATTCTTTGAAAACTGATTTTCTCTGGAGGTTTTATTGTTTCCCATGAATCAATCAGAATTTCATTTTGTTTTCTCTACTTCTATCACCATAGGGAAGGACAAGCTTTGATATCAAAGCCTGACAATGGAGCAAAGGATGGAGCAAGTGGAGAAAGCTATGGAATCAATGTCATTGGTTCAGATGGAGATGTTGAATCAAATAAATGAAAAAGTTGAATAAATTATCTGTGATTATGGATGAAATGGGAAACCAAGCCAACACAGAGTTTATTGATCAGTCACCCACACTCAATTGAAACGAGTGTACTAAAACTACTGGTTGTGGGGCTACAGTCAGTAACTTTTCCATTAAAATAGTAAAGCTGCATTTCCCTCATTATGAAGGTAGAGATGATCCAATAAGTTGGATCTGTAAAGCCTAACAATTATTTGAAATCCATGACATTTCGGAAGGAGAGCAGGTTTCATTGACATCTTACCACTTAGAAGGAGATGCTCAACTTTGGTTTCAATTGTTTAAGTAGGACATGTCAATCATATCATGGGAGGATTTTAAGACAAACCTCTACACATGGTTTGGCCCCAATCATTTCTTTAAATTTTTTAGAGAGCTCACCAAGTTATATCAGAATATAACATTGTAAGAATATCGAATCAGTTTTGAGAAGCTTTTAGTAAAAACTGGACCTATTCTATAGACTCAACACGTAAGTTGCTTCATTAGTTGATTAAAGGACCTCATCCGTATAGATTTTCAAGCAAATCGCCCTTTCACATGGACGTTGACAATTGGTCTGGCTTGTTTATACAAGGCAAAGGAAAATTCTCTTAAGAAAAATTCATCTACCCAAAAACCCAACAGCCTATTTAGGAGCCCTGCACATGCAATGTTTCTGTGGTGGAAATTTAAAAAAAACTTAATGGAAGAGTCAAATAAAACAAGAAAAAAAGGGACTTTGTTTCAGATGCAATGAAAAATCTTGCCTAGGACATCGTTGTAAGAAGATGTTCATGATTTAAGCAATGATGAGAGCCAAAGTTCATTTAAAGTGCAGAGAAATCTTCGTTCTTATAGATTCGGAAAGCACTCACAATTTCGTTAATGAAAAAATAGCAAGGATGGTGGGCTTGTAGCCTTATTCTAAGGTAAATTTTCAGTGATGGTGGCCTCAGGAGAGAAGGTAGCCAGTAAATGCACTTATCTCCCATTTAAATTAAAGGGCACTACTATAATTTGCGATCTATACTTACTGCCACTTGAAGGTTATGATGTTGTTTTAGGGAATCAGTGGTTGAGGACACTGGGACCTATAATGTGGAATTTTTCTAAAATGCAGATGAGGTTCAACACAAGAAGGATACAAATTTTCAAGGAGTATCTACCCCTGAAAGCATAATGGTGAGCAATATTCATATGCTCCAGGTCACAAAAAAGAGGAAGGAAGGGCTTTACTACAACTTTATGCCACCAAAAATTCAGAAATCCAACCATTATTACCAAAAATACCACCTAAAATTCAATCTCTTTAGGTTGAGGAACCAGGGCCTACCTCCTATATGTGTGCATGATCATAAATTTACTTTATATCTTGCCCAAGTTCCTATTTCAGTCAAACCATATAGACATCCATTCCACCAAAAGGCTAAAATAAAAAAACTAATCGCTAAAATGCTCTCCTTTGGAATAATTAGACGCAAAAATAACCTTTATTCTTCCTTAGTTATAGTTGTAAAAAAAAGACGACTCATGGAGAATGTAATAGGAATATATCAATCATAATAAATTTTAATTACCCAAATATGGTAAAAATCAATATAGCAGATAGTTAGCCTAATTAGTAGCCTAAAGATAGACTTGGTAACGTGTATATATCTTGTACTGACAGCGTTGTATGAATATACGATTCTTTCTTCTAATATTTTATATGGTATCAGAGCATCGGTTCTGGTGCTCTTGATAACTTTCTTTAACCTCCTTTGCAACTATTATGGCCGATGATGATATTGAGTCATCCGGTGTCAAGCATGGCAACAAAACTGCTGGTATGGATCCTTCACATCCATACTATGTTCATCTCTCCGATCAACCTGGATATCTACTGGTACCAACCAAGTTGAATGGAACAAATTATCAGTCTTGGAGCAAGGCCATGATCCATGCTCTCACTGCCAAAAACAAGATGGGATTCATCGACGGGACCATCGATCCACCAGTCGCAGAAGAAGAACCCTCAGAATTTGCATTATGGAATCAATGTAATAGTATGGTGTTGTCGTGGCTTACTCACTCCGTCGAACCAGATCTCGCAGAAGGAGTGATACATGCTACAACTGCTCAACAGGTATGAGAGGATCTACGAGATCAATTCTCGCAGAAGAATGCTCCTGCAATCTTTCAAGTCCAAAAATCAATTGCCACTATATCTCAAGGCAATTTATCTGTTGCTGCGTACTACTCAAAAATTAAGAGTCTCTGGGCAGAATTGGAGACTTATAGAACACACATCCCTTGTAATCAGGAGAAGAAGCATGGTGATCAACGAGAGGAAGACAAGCTTATGCAGTTTCTCATGGGCCTTAATGAGGCATTCAGGACTGTCAGATCCAATATCCTGATGATGGTTCTGCTGCCAAATGTTCGTCAGGCTTATTCTCTTGTGATCCAGGAAGAAAAACAGATGCAGGTCACATCAGAAACAAATGAAAAATTTTCAATTGCTACTGCCGTCCAAGGTAAATCGTTTCCATCAAAAACTTCCAAAAATAAAACTTGTGATCATTGCCATAGACCAGGCCACACCATTGATGAATGTCGAACACTGAAGTTTCATTGCACATTCTGCGACAAAGATGGTCATACTGAGGATAGATGCCGAATTAAAAATGTTGGAAACTCCCGTCCACCATCACAGCAACAATATCGTGGCAAAAGGAATGGAAGAAACAACAACTCAATGGCAAATGCAGTTGATGTCTCCCAATCAAGTGACGCAGGCAATCCCTCGAATCTTCTTCAGGAATTCACACCTGAGCAGATTCAACAATTTGCTCAGGCTTTGGCTTCATTCGGTCAGAGTAAAAATTCTAGTAATGGTGATATTTTTGTCAATGCTGCAGGTTTGTCTTTCTCAACCCCTATTTGTTCCAACGTCACAAAACCTTGGATATTAGATAGCGGTGCAACAGATCACATCACAGCCGACAAAACCTTACTTTCCCATATTCAATCTCCAACTGTTTCTCTTGTCAATTTACCAACAGGATCCACAGCCTCAATTTCACACATTGGCACCGTGCCCTTTAACTCACACATTAAGTTAAATGACACTTTGTGTGTTCCCTCATTCAATTTAAATCTGATTTCCGTCAGCAAATTATCAAAATCACTAAACTGTTGTATAACCTTTTTCCCGGATTACTGTGTTTTGCAGGACTTGGCTACGGGGAAGACGATTGGCTCGGGTAAGCAGACTGATGGTCTCTACTATATGACACCTGTGCACGTTACTCCAGTCTCAAACCATGTCTCACACAATCCTCATCTCTGGCATATGCGTCTTGGCCATCCATCACCCTCTCGACTTAAAGTACTTGCTCCTCTTTTATCTATTCAACATGATAGTGATTCCTTCAATAATTGCGATGTATGCCCCAAGGCAAAACAAACTCATGTTCCATTTCCTTTAAGTTCAATACAAACTCATGCTGCATTTGATTTACTTCATTGTGATGTCTGGGGTCCGCATCAAGTGCCTACACATTCTGGTGCTAAATACTTCCTTACCATCGTTGACGACTTTACCAGGTGTACATGGTTGTTTCTCATGAATCATAAATCAGACACTGCTCATCTCCTTGAGTCCTTTATTACTTTCGCACAAAATCAATTCCATGCCATAGTTAAAGAAATCCGAACTAATAACGGCACCGAGTTTTTTCCTTGGCAACATTTTCTTAAAACTTATGGCATTGAATCCCAACGTAACTGCGCATACACCCCCCAACAAAACGGTGTGGTGGAACGTAAACATCGACAAATCCTCAATGTAGCCCGTGCACTTCTTTTTCAAGCCAACCTTCCATTATCCTTTTGGGGCGAATGTGTTCTCACTGCTGTATACTTGATTAATCGTACTCCATCTCCATTACTATCCAATAAAACACCCTTTGAACTTCTTTATCATCGGGTTCCCACACTTAACCACTTAAGGGTATTTGGTTGCCTTTGTTACGCCACTCTTGTTCATCCAAAACAAAAATTTCAACCTCGTGCCATAAAGTGTATTTTTGTCAGGTATCCCCAAAGTCATAAGGGTTATAAGTTGTATGACTTAGACAACAAACAATTCCTCATCAGTCGTGATGTCCAATTCCATGAACACATATTTCCCTTTTCCTCTCACCATACTTCATCTTCAGATGTGCCAGTCCTACCCAATCTCGCTGTCAATTTTCCCCAACCTACTCCTGCACCTTCAGATAACGTTGCTACTGATCACACCGTCTCTCATTCGCTGGATTCCTTTTCTCCCAACTTGCAATCAGTTGACACCCCATCAACTTCCTCACGTTCCGCATCTCCTACCTCTCCAGTTCAGGCAGAGCCAGCCCCACGCCGCTCCACTCGTGCTAAACAGGTTCCCTTCTGGCATGCAGATTATGATATTCCCACTCAAGCTGATCGGCCTCCCTCTAGCTCTAGTCCTCAATCCAGTACCAGGTATCCTCTATCCAATTATATGTCCTTTTCTCGTTTATCCTCATCGCATCGTGTTTTTTTAGCCAGTATTGCAGGTCATCATGAACCCTCTTCCTATGCTCAAGCAGTCTTTGATCCCAACTGGCAGCAGGCAATGTCAACAGAATTACAAGCCTTGGAGAAAAATAATACTTGGACCCTCGTTCCTCTTCCTTCCGGCCATAAAGCTATCAGTTGTCGTTGGGTATACAAAATCAAATATCGGTCAGATGGCAGTATCGAGCGATACAAAGCTCGTCTCATCACCAGAGGATACACCCAAGTCGAAGGAGTCGACTACAAGGAAACCTTCTCTCCCACAGCTAAACTCACCACCTTGCGTTGCCTTCTCACTGTGGCAGCCTCCCAAAATTGGTACACCCATCAACTAGATGTTCAGAACGCCTTCCTCCATGGCAATTTGCATGAAGTTGTCTACATGACTCCTCCTCTAGGTCTTCGCCGACAGGGGGAGAACATTGTTTGTCGGCTCAACAAGTCCCTATATGGTCTGAAGCAAGCCTCACATAACTGGTTTGCTACTTTTTCAGACGTGATCCAATGGTCTGATTATAAACAATCCAAGGCAGACTACTCTTTGTTCACAAGAGTACAAGGTACCTCATTTACTGTAGTGCTTATTTATGTTGACGACATTCTACTCACAGGCAATGATCTGAAAGAAGTGCAACGGCTCAAAGGCTTCCTACTGAAGCATTTTCTCATCAAGGACATGGGTCAATTAAAATATTTCTTGGGCATAGAGTTCTTACGATCAAAGAACAACATTTTCATGTCACAAAGAAAATATGCATTAGATGTTTTGAAGGAAGCAGGGTTAACAGGTGCAAAGCCGGAAAGATTTCCCATGGAACAAAACCTGAAGTTAGTTCTCACTGATGGTGATCAACTCCATGATCCGACGAGATATCGGAGGCTAATTGGCAAGTTGAATTATTTAACAGTGACAAGACCTAACATTGTTTATTCTGTGAGAACTCTCAGTCAATTTATGTAGGATCCACGAAGACCACACTGGGACGCAGCAATGAGGCTGCTTCGTTACATCAAAGGTACTCCAGGGCAAGGCTTATTACTTCCTGCCAACAATGATCTTAAATTAAAGGCATTTTGTGACTCAGACTGGGGTGGATGTCGAGAAACCCGCAGATCAATCACAGGGTTTTGCATTTTTCTTGGAAAATCATTGATTTCGTGGAGATCTAAGAAGCAAACCAATGTATCTCGGTCATCAGCAGAGGCGGAGTATAGGGCGATGGCAAATACATGTTTGGAATTGACTTGGTTAAATTATATACTAAGGGACTTGAAGATTATTTCATCGGAGCCATCCCCTTTGTACTGTGACAACCAAGCAGCACTTCATATTGCTGCAAATCCAGTTTTTCACGAGCGGACAAAACATATCAAGATAGATTGCCACATCGTTCGGGAAAAGTTACAAGCTGGTTTAATCAAACCATCCTATGTTCCGACAAAACAGCAACTAGCGGACATTTTCACGAAAGTTCTTGGAAGAGAACAGTTCGAAGCTTTGAGGTGCAAGTTGCGACTTCATGATATTCACTCTCCAACTTGAGGGGGAGTAATAGGAATATATCAATCATAATAAATTGTAATTACCCGAATATGGTAAAAATCAATATAGCAGATAGTTAGCCTAATTAGTAGCCTAGAGATAGACTTGGTAACGTGTATATATTTTGTACTGACAGCGTTGTATGAATATACGATTCTTTCTTCTAATATTTTATAGAATGTGCACATACTATAGATCTTTAAATAAAGGGACTATTCAAGATGAATTCCTGATACCAATTGTTGACGAGCTCCTTGATAGGCTATTACTATAAATTTATTCAAAATTACGGCAAGATAGCTCAGCTGCTAACTGACATGCTAAAGAAGGATTCTTTTAAATGGAGTTGACAATCTCCATAAGCTTTTGAAAAATTAAAAGAAATTATAACGAAAGCTCTTTGTTAAATTTTTCTCAAAAATTCATTGTGGAATGCGATGCCTTAGGAATGGAATTGATGTCGTCTTGCTGCATAAGCAACCAATTGTTTTCTATAGTCACGCACTTCAAGGAAGACTATCTCTTGCTTTCAACTTATGAGAAAGAAATATTGGCACTTATGTTGGCAATTGAAAAATGGAGGCCCTGCTTACTTGGACGACAATTTATAGTTCATACAAATCATCAAAGTTTAAAGTATCTGTACAGTCAGAAGATTACAACATATGCTTGGCGATAATGTGGTTTTATAAATTAATGGGTTATGATTTTGTAATTGAATATAAAAAGGGGAGGGAGAATAAAGTAGCTAATGCTCTATCTAATAGGGAATCAGTTGAAGAAAATGAAGGGGAATTATATTCAGTATCTCAAGCATGCTCAAATTGGTTGGAGTTAATTAAAGAGGAGGTTCGAACCAATTCAACATTACAGCGACCGATTAATCTAGTAAAAAAAGGCAAGGTTGTGGGGCCTTAAAGTTATCAAAATGGGGTCTTGTATTTTAAAGAAAGGATTTTAATCTGATAAGTGACATTATTAATCAATTTCATGGTAGCACACATGAGAGGTTCATTAAAACTCTTCATCACATAAAGTCTAATTTTTATGGTAAAGGAATCAAGAAGAATATTAGGGAGTTCACCAAAAGTTGTGACACTTGCCAATGAAATAAAGTTGAGCAACTCACACCAGTAGGTTTACTTCAACGACTTCTTATACCACAACAAATATGGTAGGACGTAGTAATGGATTTGATTGAAGGGTTATCATCCTTTGGAGGAAAAACTACCATTTTAGTAGTGGTAAATAGATTATCTAAATATGCACATTTTATAGCTATTTCTCAGCCCTATGAGAAGCACAAATATTTTTCAACTCCATAGGATGCCTCGTTCTACTGTTTATGATAGGGACCTAACTTTGACAAGTGCATTTCGGAGAGAATTGTTTCATCTAAATGACATATCATTTAATTTTAACTCTTCTTACATTACAAGAAAATAAGGCATTTTGCAACGTTTTTAAAACGTTACAGAATGTCCAAAAAATGTGACAGAATGTATTCTGCGATGTTTTAAAAATGTCACAAAAAACGTCGCGGAATGTGGTGTAAGCAAAAGGTTTTTGCCACGTTTTGCGTAAAACGTTATAGAAAACACTGACATTCTGCAATGTTTTTAAAAATGTCACTGAAGGTTTGGACAATTTGCGACATTTTTAAAAACATCACGGAATCTCTAACATTCCGCGACGTTTTTAAAACGTCACAGAATGTTGAAAAATTCACGACGTTTTTTCAAAAAAACGTCACAAAATATCTTCCGCAACGTTTTTAGAAGCGTCACAAAATGTCTTCCACGATGTTTTTAGAGTTATTTTCTTTTAATTATTTTTTTTTATTTTTCAAAAATAATTTAAATTTAATAAATTTTCAATTTTAATAATTTTTTAAAATAACTAAGTTTTTAAAATCTTATTTGTTTAATAACTATTCAATATTATTTATGAATTTTATTTAATAATTCTTCAATTCTTTAATATGTCATCAATTTTAATAATTATTCATATATTATTTAATTACAATTCACAAACATGTCATAATACACTAATTAATATTAAAACTAAGGGATGAAACATTTGAGATTCTGGAAAAAATGGAGGGAGGGAGATACAATTAAAGCTTCTTTAATATCTGCATCTGCAATGCACTGGCAATAGATCCACAAAAATCATCATATCGTAACGTTTATCATATCTCCTAGAGAGACCAAATTAAGGCAGCCCAAATATCGAGTCATTGATCAAGATACAAATATAAGAACATAAACATTCTTTTATCTATTAAGTCCATAAGATAATCGGAGTCCACGGACATTCTATTAAGTGTTGTCATTGTGAGTTTTGAATTGTTGATAAGTGCATATTTGTCTAGTTTTGGTTGTTTTAATTATTCCTTTTTATTCCTCTTGTTGATTCAATTGTTGGGACTTAATTGATTTAATATTTTCTTGAAGGGATTTAAGTGGACTTGCATTTTAATGGAAGAAATCAGTGTTTTGTTCATCAAATTAAAATGGGCTGGAATGTAGAAATTAAATCAACAAGGAAGGGAGTCACGCACAAGGAGCATGCAACACGTGGCCAGCGTTGGAAGCAAATTAAAATTGTAAGAGGCGTGGGCTGAGCAAATGAGAAATATGAAAAGGGCTGTTAGTCGTCAGAGGATGAAGCAATAAAGAGACAATTAATGAGCCAGAGACACACGACATAAGCTGAAGCAACAAATTAATTAAGAGACAAATTAATTAAGAGACAAGAGGCGTGAAGGCAACCAAGTGGAAGACGTTACACTAGAAAACGACGACGCACAGGTAAATGGGCAGAGAAATTAATCAACAGCTGAAGCACAAGACGCTACAACAACGAAGTAGCGTGGAGGTTTTTAAAGCAGGAGTTAATTAAATCAATGAAGAGAGGTGGCGTCGTTTTTGGGAGTCACGCACGTAATAGAGAAATTAAAGGAGGAAAACAAGAGGAAGCAAGGCCCAACGTAGGTGACGAACGCAGCACAAAGGGGAACAAGTCTGGTGGGCTGAATTGAAGAGAAAGACGCAGGCCATTGTTCTTGGGCTGGAAAAGAAAAAGGACGCAATACGGGAATGAAGGCAAGTAATCAAGTGGACGCAGCACAAGCACGTGAAGAGGAAAATAATAAGTAGGTTTTTAAAAAGAAGGGAAGGGCTGGCAGATACACACACTGGTGGGTGGCTTAGGAAAAATCACGCACACTGGACAAGGAGCCACAAGAACAAAACAAGAGGATAACGCCAGCGACGCAGGAGGACAGCAGCGTGTTTTAGGGAGATTTTCTTAGTTTTTCTTCTTTCCTTTATTATTTAGACTATGTTAATTAAGAATTTTGTTAGGTTTAATTTCGTTATGAGTAGCTAAGTTATTTTTAGTCGGGGAATTCCAATTGTTATGCTTTGACTCGTGAGACTATTGTTCTGATTAT
>JANTPM010000244.1:32571531-32582201 GCA_025434745.1 Erythroxylum divaricatum
ATTAGCCACTCCGACGATCAAGTAAGTCTTTTGGTGAAGGTGGGGTTAATCAAATCAGAGAAAAAACTAGGTTATGAGTTCGTACCTCAATTATGGAAGAAAGTTACCTTATATATGGTTTTTTCGTCAGGTTTAGGTTAGAACGTCTCTATATGTATTTGCATGGGGGACGTTCCCTTACTATTGGGCCATGGGTGTGTGGATCAGGCCCAAATTAACCAATAGGTGTAAGACTGACTAATCAACCTGTATGATTGGGCTCGGGTCCAATATAGCCGACCCAACCAACAAGCAAAATTTTATTTTACTTTCTCTACTTCTATCACCATGGGGAAGGACAAGCCTTCAATTAGCCAAAATGTACCCGATTCCTCTTGAGCTTCGCCAATACTCACTGTACGGAGCAAAACCCATTGCCCTATGGAAAAGTAGCTTGTATGCTGACTCTTTCATGGGCTTATCAGCAATAATGGAACTATTCAACATTTCCCTAACAGTTTCAGGGTCACTTGAAATCACAAACCGAGTGAAATCCACGGAGAAGGCCCTCAAATGCTTGGCTTTGAATCTCTCAATAAGGTTAGCAAGAACACTATGTGGTGTTGATCCAGTGAACGCACTTAACAATCCAGCTGAAGGCAAACTAGATGGACTAGGAATAACAAAACTAGACGGTGGGCAAAGTGTGGCAGACGTGACAAGAACGAGAAGGTTTTGGTTTAAGTTTAGGTTTAGGTTAATTTTAAATTTTTTATATTAATTAATTATATTTTATTATAATCTAACCTAAAATTTTACGTATGTGTAAATTTAACACACAAATGACGTGGCAAGTCATATCAAATTCATTAGCAGAACAACTAAAATTGAAATTTTAAATATTTTATTTCTATTTTAAATTTTGGACTATAATTATAAAATTATAGACAGTTTAAATTTTTTTGATAATTAATTAATTAGATAATGTAAGGTTGTCGTTTCTTTTTACATCTGCAAGCAACTGCCTCATATCTTTGTATTTTGGTGTGCTTGATTCATACACCATGTATTATTATGTTCTATGCACCATTCGTTGGTCTCTTGCATGAGGTTGATTCATTAGAGTGGGTTGGAACGGGAGCTGTCCTTTTAAAAAAGATGCACGATTTCCAATTCGGTTTATAACTTATAAGAAATAGTAAATGATTTGTTTTAGGCGCAGATATGGCATGGAAGCATATGTTCACTTCAAAACTTTTTGACTTTAACATGAGTTGTCTACAACACTTCTCGTCTTAGTTTTGAATGAACAGTTTCACAAGCTCCAAATCATAATTGATAGGTTATAAACTTCTTTGAGATATATAATAGAATGAAATGGATCCGGGTGGACTGTAGATTAGAGTATATAACTAAGTTTATATATGTTGGTAGTTTCACCAATCAACTTTTGTTTTCTTTTCAGCTGATTATGTTGTGCAAGTCCCATATTGGGTTGAATGTGGCATGCACAAGGGTGTACCAAAACATATCACCTGTAAAAATACTCCTGTCGTAATTATATTTAATTCACAAGCTGAAAACCTGTGATTAATTATACTGATAAAAGTCTTCGCAAAAGCAAGAAAAGGTTTAGGGTCCGTAGCTTTTACAACTTGCCTGCTACTTTATCTTTCACATGCTTTGATTATTCTTTAGCATTAACTACAAGGAGTAATCGCACTTAAAACATTAATTATAAGGCCGCCCAAGCTCTTCAGACCCTTTGAGTTGCACTCAAAACATTAAATCTAATTCGTATTATTGTGTGTTTGTGTCAAAGTTTAAACAGTCAATGACAAATGAGAGGACTGACAATCTTTAATGTATGATACATCATAGATTTTATCATTGTATGACTCGTAATATTGAAATTAAGTTCCAAATATTGCCATTATAGTTCAGGTTTAACCTAATTTGACTTAAATTTAATAAGTAAATTTTTTTATATCAAATTTTGAGTTACAAATTTGATATAACATGCTTTATTTTTAATGATAATGCATTATAGTTTGGTTGTGCAGAATATTTGCTCTTCCTCTATTAGAGGATTTGTCTCAGTTAGCCAACCAATTGTACTCTTTTGTAGAATATAAACTTGGTATGTCAATTTTGATTTATCATTACGTTATTTGCAACTTAAATTTCATTCACTAATTTAATCAATGACTTATAATTTTATAGACATATTGAACAAAAGTTGGATGAATCATCGAAAATGATTTAGTCCATACTTAGAAAGAATGAAGACTTTTATGAAATTTGTAAAAGATCAAATAAGTTCAGAATGTGAAATTCGTTGTCCACACATAAATTTCTTAAATTTCAACAATCAAAGTTATAAATAAATTCGAGGTATAGATAAATTCTATTCTAAATGAATTTATAATGGCGAACATTCTGAAGCTAGTACCACTAGTAGTTTTGATCTAGGTGATGATAGTGACAACAATGCCGATGTAGATGATGAAATTCAAGAAATGTTGAAAGATGTGGGGAATTATACGGAGACTACGATGATGTTGTACCTAATACTTTTGGTATAATTAAAAAAATAATTTTGAGAAGTTATTGAAAGAAGCCTAAAATGAAATATATATGGGGTGTTTTTATTATAATGTTGTTGCACTTGAAGGTATATAATAGGTGGAGTAACAAATTTTTTGACATGTTGATTGACTTGCTTAAAGATGCATTACCAATTGGCCATAAATTACTCTGAGGCAAAAAAAAATTGTTAAGGGACATACAATTCGGATATTTATCAGCACATGCTTGTAAGTATGATTAAGCTATCTTTTGGAAGGAGTTTAAAGATCTTCATAAATGTCCAATTTGTGGTAAATCAAGGTGGCAAGTAGGTGATGGAAAAGGAAGAAAGGTACTCTATAAAGTGTTGAGATACTTCCCCATTAAACTATGACTATAAAAGTTGTTTATGTTAACAAAATCAACCATATATATAAGGTGGCATAAACCAAAATGCATTAAAGATAATGTCATGCATGATCTAATAAACTTAAAGGCACAAAATTATTTTGATGGGAAGTTTCCATAATTTACAAAGTATTGTTTAATGTTCAACCTAGATTAGCTTCTGATGGATTTATTCCATTTGGTAAAGTGAGTACTTCTTAATGCATGTGGCCACTAATTTTTGTGCTATACATCTTTCCTCTATGGAAGTGCATGAAGGAGCCCTTTTTCTTATTGTCTTCGCTTATTCTAGAGCCTATTGCTCATGACAAAGATAATGATGTATATATGTAACCATTAATTGATAATTTAAAAGATCTTTAAGCAGTTGGGTTAAAAACTTATGATGCTATAGAAGGTGAAAAATTTTAAATGAATATGGCTATTTTATAGACTACAAATGATTTTCTAACCTATGACAATTTGTTTAGACAAAGTATTAAAGGGTATATGGCATATCTTGTGTATAATCATCAAACTTATTCTATAAGGCTATGAAGAAAAATATAAAATATGGGACATTCATGTTACTTGGCATATGGCCATAGTTGGTAACGAAGTAAATTATTTCCTCAAAAAGTAGAACATAGTGAACCTGCTCTGCATTTATTAGGAGATAATATGCTAGATCCATTATCACATTTGTAATAGTTTATACCTAACAACCACCTAAGCAATAGGAAGTAAAAGCGAACTTTTGTTGATCTTAATTAGAATTAAAAAAAGCATATTTTCTAATTTGTCTTATCAAAAGTATCTGTTTTTAAGGCTAGATTAGATTTGAAAGACATGAATATAAGAAACAATTTACATTTGGAAAGGAGAGATGATGAGTCATACATGATTCCACCTGCTTGTTATACTATATCAAAAAAATAAGAAACAAACTTTTTAGTAGTTTCTTAAATCACTCAATTTTCCTAATGAATATGCCTCAAATATAACTCATTATGTCAATACAAATAAGGGAAAAGTTTTGGGCTTGAAGAGCTATGATTATCACGTGCTTCTACAACAGTTACTTTTGTTAGAATACATAGGTGTTTGTTGATCGATGTGTTGACAACTTTGGGTCAATTGGTTATTTTTTAAACATTTATGTTGTAAGACACAGAAACTTGAAGAACTTGAACAAATAGAAAAAGATATTGTTATAATTCGTTGTATGTTTGAACTAATTTTTCCACCATCATTCTTTAATGTTATAGTGCATTTGACAATTCATTTGCTACATATACTAGGTAAAATTTTATGGCCTAGTTCAATTTTGATAGATTCTCTCAATTGAAAGGTAATTAGTTTTCAATTATGTATTTCCTATAGTTGGCTATTATTTAGTAGCAAATACTAATCTTTTGTACTTTTTAAGTTTTTGAGCTCTTATAAGCGTTATGTGTGCAATAAAGTTTGACCTAAAGGCTCTATTGTAGAGGTTTATATGTCAAATGAACGTTTGACATTTTATCCTATATACTTACATAATGTTGAGACACAATTTAATAAAGAAGAACAAAACTTTGAGTTTGACCAAAATGGTGGTTTGTTAATTTTCTCCCAAAAAGTAAAGTAACTTTGAACAGAAAAATATTTGGAGTTAACTAAATATGGATTTGAAATTGGCCACTGTTTTTGAACAATTGTGCGGAAGTCCACTCATATATAGAGTTGGTATATTATTTCTCATACATCAGTTCATATTATAATTTAATATTCAACTTCTCTTTTTCTTACATCAATTTACATTTTAATTAGAGTACACAAATATGAAATTAGAATCAAATGTGAAGTTAATGTTGAAGAAAGACATAAGATAAACTTCCTTTAATGGTTTATGACCCGAGTAAGTTATTTGTGTAAAAGTATAAAAAATCAATATTGTTGTTAATATACTGAGCAACATCAATATTGTATAGTGCTATAATGTATCAACAACATAATTTTGCCTTAAATTCATACACAATATCAACATTCTGCCTCAAGCAACAACGAAGTTATTAATGCAAGTTTGTGATTTTTTTATGCTTTCATGTGTACTTATCTTGTAATATATACTTTCATATTTTAAACATTTTCTTATCATATCCATTTGTTGTTAGCTTCTTTTCCTATTATTAAAAAAAGATGTAAAGATAAAACTAGAGGTTGTGAATGTTGCAATTAATTGTAAGTTATCCATACATATTGACACCTAGCAAGGTCATCTTTTAGACAAGGTCTAATATGTGAAATTGTCAATTGAGTTGGAATTATTGCAAGAACAGAACTGCCTTGCCCAAAACATGTTAAAAACTTAAAGAAAGATAAGTTGCTTAAAAATTCATTGGAAAATTTTACAGTTTCTATTCAAAATCTTTAATGTTATGTAACATTGTTTTAAAAAATTTAAGATTAATTACATATTTTCTTATTGTTCATAGTTAATGTTGAATGCTGTGGAAATTGAGAATCCAAATGCTTCAAACTGTGTTACATTATCATTGAAATAAAGGTTAATGGATCCTTGTTTCAAGCTGTATAAGTATTATAAGTCTTTTGCTTCTAATGTTGAGGCGCAAAGTCAAGTGTTCGATCAAATGACTAACAAAATTGGAATAGTTTATATGACCATGGGTTTGATCCAAAAGTTCAAGTTTAAATTTTTTACCTTCAAGTTTGCTTAAATTGATCTTCTTAGATGAATTAACTGGTAAGTTATATTTTTTCTTAAATTTAGGAAAATGTGAGAAGGCAAGGGTAAGCAAATGAAAATAATCTCATAATTAAGGGTTAATATCATTTGTAGTTGTTTGACATAAAAATGTAAGATCTATGTTTACGAATATGCATTAACTTATTTATTATGCCTTTTTATATCATAAAATATAGTGAGAAAGAACTGGATGGATAAGATCGTGATATGATCACACTATGTAAACTCACTTACTATAAGAAAGGTAAAGAATGGGTGTCATAAGAAGCAGAAAACAATTATGTTAGTATAAAAGCTTGCTTAATATTTTTGTTCATTTAATAATATAGTAGTGATATATTGATTGAATATCATTTTTCTTCTTTTATTTTAGAATATGATGCAAGAGATATTAGTGGAGTCAACATTTGAGGGTAATGAGCCTAGTGAGGATGAGATTTATGATATAATACTTGGTACTCATTCAGGTTATATTAAAGGCCATATCTATAACCATAAGTTAAATGTTTCAACCTTTACATAGAAGAGAATCATCGAACTATTTCAATAGGAAAACACCAAGCTTAAGGTTGTATTAAAGGCTGGAGTAATTAAGGGAGAAGAAACTCCAGTTAAATTATTAAAACATGATATGATATTCAAAAAGTTACTTGGCTTGGATGATGATAGAATGGAGAGAAAAGTGAAGGGTATCGATTCTAAGTTCTAGCCTTGTTTTATCACTTCCTTTATTTACTATAATTTAACTTTAATACCTTTTTTCTTGAATTACAAAATAGATGAAGATACAACTGATGACTGATCATGTTGTAAATGGTAAATTTATATGGTTTTTATTTAAATTTGGACCAAAGAATTAGTGTATCAATTTTTTCATAATATTTTTAGTTAACTTTAACCAACCTAGTTATTTATTATAGGTTTATAGACTTGGACAATAGTTTTGTTTAATCTTTGATAGTATGTCCAGTTGTATTCCAATTTTTAATTTCCATATTGTTTTGTTTACAAATTATAAGGAATGCTTAAACTACTATTAATATTTTGTGTAGGAACAAAGGATAAAATATTAATATTTTATCACTTTTTCTAATATAATTTGATGATACTTATATAAGGATGTTGTACATTTTGAACTAATAATGTTCCTCTACAATTTAATTTGATAATAATAACCAAATAATTCGTAGAAAAAGAAATGTTGATATATTATAAGGTTAATTAAAAAAATCTAAACTTTCCTCAATTTTGCAAATGTAGCCTGAACTTTAAAAAGTAGCAATTAAATACTTAAGCTTTTCCTTTTTTCTTCAATTCTAGCCTAATGTTAGTGTCTCTGTTAAATTTGTTGAAGTGACTACGTGTTCCAGAAATCCTAACAAAACTACATCATTTAATACACGTCAGATTAATTAATTGATAACAAAATTATGTCGTTTAGTTAAAGTAACAAATTAAATTTGACTTGATGCAGTTTTGTTATTCAATATGCCCCCTTCCTTTTGCTTTTGAAATCGCTAACAGGCTGTTTGGAAACTTTTGAATTGAATTTATTAACGAATTGGATTCAATTATATTAATAAGATTGAATTGAATTCAATTTACACTATTTGGAACAAATCCAGTAATATTAGAATTGAATTCAGTTATACTGTTTGGAACACAATCAAAATGAATTCAATTATTTCATATAATATTTTTACCCTTGACTAAAAAATATGAAAATTTTTAATTATTATTATAAAACTGAAGAAGATATAGTGCATAAACTGATACAGATTGATAAAAGGATTTAATGATTTATTCTTTATTTTTTTTTTAAATCTCATATTCCTCTAAACTTGCAATAATAATTTCATAATTAATGTAAAATTAGAATTTCCAAATGTAAAAATAAAGGAAAATTAATCTGATTATTAATCATATATAAATATTGTTTATCAAGCACAGATGGGTGAGAAATTCTCATATCCTTATTGGAGCACTACTTTGAATGTGAGTGTGACATAAGAAGCTTTGCCTTTTTAATACTATGGAGGTCACAACATAAATACAACCATCCTTCGACAATATGGTTCCAGGGCAATAAGTCAATTACTTACATGAATTCAATTCCGATGCTTGGAGGAGTGAATTCAATTTGTAAAGGGGAGGAGTTTCATTTATATGCATGAATTGAAACCTATCCCTTTTTTGTGTTTCAAAACACCTGAATTGAACTCAATACTGCAATTGACTTCAATTTAGGTGTTTCCAAACAACATATAAGTCATTGTTGTCCCTATCACATAGACTATTTTCGTCCCTCTCACAACTCTTTGTTCTTCTACAAACAATCGCCAACTCGTTCTAGGATCGTATTGAGCTAATTGCATCATATCAGTTCTCATTCTACCTCCAAACATCACCATTTCAGCTCTTAGTGTCTTCAGGTGGAGAGATTTCAACATCTTGATAAGGTATGGCAAAAGATCACACTTGTCCTCATAGCAAAAAGATGCTTAGAATATTAATTGCCTGTCACTTGAACACTCCCCTAAGAGAATGGTGATTTCACCATATTCTGATAGGAAAAAGTTAACCGTTCTATTAGAAGAGTGACAGGTAATTAATATTCAAAGCATCTTTGTGCTGTGAGGACATGTATGATCTTTTGCTTAACTAAACGACTTAGTTTTGTTAACCTCAATTAATTAATATAGCGTGTATTACATGACTTAGTTTTGTTAGAGTTTCTAAAACATGTGACAAGTCACGTATGCAAACTTAATGAAGATATTAACATCGGACTAAAATTAAAAAAAATTGAGTATTTAATTGTCATTTTTAAAGTTTAGATTATAATTACAAAATTAAGCAAAGTTTGGATTTTTTAAAATAATTAACCGTGTATTATATGCAAAATGTCACAAATTGCTCAATATTATGGGTTATGAAAAAAGTTGTAAAAAAATGATACATGTAGTTAAAAGACTTTACTTACAAAATTACAAAAACATAATTAAAAGATTTTACATACAAAATTAGAAAAACATAGCAAACCATATATTATTATGAATGCATAAAACATAGCTAAAAAGTATTGGCTTCGTTCTCTTTTCATTGCTTGTCATATGGAGCCATATTTTTTTCCCACCAACATTGACTTATACTATATATTTGGTTTTGTATTTGTATCATTTTAGGTGAAATTTTTTTGTATACAAAAATACTTGCCTATGATTTTGTGAAAAGTTGCCTATAATTTTCTACTACAAGAAATTAGTAACGTTTCATAAGATGAAACGAAAATGCCACAAATAATTATGTGTGACATTTTTCGATAAAATTGGCTAAGTTTTTTTTCATTACCTATAGTCTAATTTGTTGTAGTATACTACTATATTCTAATTACAAATATTACTCATCACTTAAAGTGCTAAAAGAGATATCTTTTCAATAAATACATGCTTATAGTAATTACTCATTCAATTTGACACACATATAAATCAAAATATATAACCCATCACAATAGTGAGATTGATAATTATAAAATTAGTAAATACAATAATGTTTGGTATCACCTTAAAGTTAATTATGTTCTAACATATATGGAGATATGACCAATTTACTTATTTAGAAAATTATGTGAAAATAAAAATGAATTAGCATTTGATAAAAAAATTAATGCATAAACTGTAATTGAATTAATGCTTAACTATAATTTTTGGTTATAAATATTTTTGATTTGTGATTAATATTTTCAATTACTTGTTTTAAATACAAATCTATCCAATCAGAAGAACTTATATAAATTTATATTAAAAGCATTATGTAAGATTATAATTTTTCCGTTCACTTTAATTAAGATCATAATAAAGCTCTTGTAAAAGGATTAATATAGAGATCTCTCACTTTTACTATTTATATAATAGCAACAACAATAACAATGTCTCCATAGAAATTTCACTGAGATATAAGATTTGAGGAGATCCAGAAGTACACAGTTTTACATCTAATTACTAATAGTGAGACTATTTTTTATGGACTCATAGGAAAAGGAGAAAAGAAAAATATTTTATTGAAAATAGTTTGAAGAAAACAAAAGCTAAAAGATATAAACAAATAACTGTATAAAAATTAAACTAAAAATAAAAAACATAAAGATAAAGATAAAATAAATAAATAAATAAATAAACAAAAAAGAAGAAAAATAAATAAAAATAAATAAGCAATTGAAAGAAAACAAAAAATACGAACTATCTAAATAAAATAATGGATTAATTACCAAAAAAAGTAAAAACTTTTGTCAAATTTTCAATTGTAGCCTGAACTTTAAAAAATAACGATAAAATTCTCAAATTTTCAATTTTTTCAATTCTAGGTTGAACTTCAAAAAGTAGCAACAAAATATTTAAATTTTCAAAGTTTTTCAATTCTAGCTCAACGTTAGTTTTTTTGTTAAGTTTACTGACAAGAGCTGCCACGTGTTTCATAAATCTTAACTATGAATACACGTTAGCCAAAATTAACACAACAAATAAAGATTAATGAAATAATATTGTTTAATCATATCATTTGATTTCATTTTTTCCTTCATTTTCAGTTTGTTTTCTTGATACCCTCACCCTTTGATTTTTAGATTATGTAGCTCCTACACCATCACACTAAGTGCATCAGGAGAATGAACTAAAAATGAAGAACTTATTAATACAGTACTATAACGAGTTTAGGACGTCGGAAGAACAAACAAAAACAAAGAGCTAAAAGCTTAGGGCATCGGGAGAATAACAGATAATGTCGGCCCAAATTGAAGAAACTTGAAAGTTTTGTAAGAGATCTAGAAGGGGGGTTGAATAGATCTTAAAAATTTCTTTGAAAATTTCTACAAGAAAATCAGAAGTTAAGAACACACAAAATAATTTAGACAAACTTAATTGAAAAGTGTAGGGAAGAAGATCAAACACTTGTTTTTATAGAGGTTCGGTGCTAAGACCTACGTCCTCTA
>JANTPM010000244.1:32592899-32604095 GCA_025434745.1 Erythroxylum divaricatum
TAATAATAATAATAATAATAATAATAATAATAATAATAATAATAATCCAACGTTAAATTTCTATTAATATGAATGATGTAGCGAGTTACATCATATTAGTTTTTTTCATATAATATGTATGAATTTTGTTATTTAATAAATTAAAAATAACTTATAAGGATATGGATTAAAAAAAATTATAAGGTCACGATTAAATATTTAATTTTACAACAATTAAATATTTAATTTTACAACAATTAAAATTTTGACAATAATAAAAATAGAACAAAAATTAAAATTTATAAAAGTTTATAAATGTTTCGTACATAATTCATAAGCATAACATAGTGCGATGCCTGACACTATTTATAATAATTAATTTTACTACAGTGTCATGCATCAATTATGCTATATTATCATGCATGACATTGTAGCATAATTAATAATAATTCAATTATGCCACACTATAGCACAATTTATTAATTATAATTAGTCATAAATTGACTTGCATAAATTAATTAATGAATAGTTTTATTTATTTAGGAGGGTATAATTGATTTTTCACTTGCACATAATCTGCTGTTATATAAAAACACTACTATTGTGTAGCTTTTCAAATTTCAATTGTTTGAAATAAAATAGCTACTTTTTTTAATGTTCTTACCAAATAAGAATTTCAGCTATTTGAAATGGTCAAACAACTAAAAGCCTTGAATCAGCTAAAAAGTAGCTGATTCTTCATTCACCAAACACAACCATTGTATAGTACTCTTTTGTTGGTATCAGTTTATTGTCGGTACCAGCCAATATGATGCAGTATTCAAACCTGTGGACAAGAGCTTATAATAAATTTTATAGTTAAAAATGAATATTTTCAATAATATCCACATAGTGGTTTCTCAATTTTTTAGAAAAATGAGCAGGAGTGCTAGCTCCTTATGCTTAGTTCTATTTATAGAAAAAAAAAGTATTGGGTTTTTAATTTCTATTAAAATTAAATACATCAATTATAATTAAAGTCTAACTCTAACTCTAACTCTAACTATAATTAATTTAATTTTAATAAAATCAAACATCTCATATTTGAAATTGATTTTTCTCCTTTAAATTGTCCTTTATGTGTGATTCATTAGGTTCCTCATATATTGATAATGATTATAAAATATAATTTTAATTCATAATTAAAATCAAATAAATTAAATCTCATTTTAATTTATCTTTAATTTTTCAATTAAACAATTTATAATCATAAATCAAGATTGACGTCTAACAACCTATCATTGACTACCCAAATATCAAGATTGTCAAAGTGGTTTAACTTAACATGTCCATGCATGGTTATGATGTATAATTTAATCATTTCGTCATCTAATGTTCCAAATGGACAGAGTATGGATCTAATGTTTACTCTTGTGTATCCAATCATATTCATTCTTGCTAATTAGTAATTGAATTATAATTGATATTTGAAAACACCTTTTTAAATGTCAATTAAATCTGGCCAGATAATTCCTTAAATCAATACTAATGAAGAATAATAGGCATTCTCTCTAATTACTTTATAGTGACAAATGCTTTATTAACTCACTTAGCTATCTTCATATGATTCATATTGCATCCAAGTACTACTGACTAAATTATCGTAAAATAATTCATAAGTAGCATAAAAACAAAGTAGTTTTCACATGAGATACCTTGTCTCAAATCTATAAACACATAAGTAATATGCCATTTGAGATCCTCATAGTAAGGTTAATTCAGTGAACTTATTCTCTAAGAAGCTCCCACATATTATTTTAAATATTTCCATACTTTAATTTATGAGATCAATTACTTTTTTTATGAGAAAGAAATATAACGTGTGATAGTTTTACTATTTCATAATTATCCCATCTTGATGAAACCAACACTAGGAACATTTATGAATATTACATAAAAGCAAATTGAATCTCATAATTTTGATGTCATAATAATTTTAATTAAACAGTAATTATTTCAGGGATTTTAAATTTAATACTAAAACATCAAATGTAATTAACATAATATATACAAAATAAAATGCCTTTTATTAATTAAATAATAATATCATACATAAAATTGCAACCAACTGATTGGCTACAAGGGCATAAACTAATAATCTCACACTTGCACCAAAAATCCAATCACTTATGTATTTAATATCATATCCAACCATATGTCAATCATGTCTCTTCTGAGACAATGACTTAGTAAGAGGATTTGCAAGATTCTCTTTAGTGGGAACTCTCTCTAATACTATATCTTTTTACTCCACTATCTCCATAATCAAGTAAAACTTTCTAAGTATATGCTTAGATTGTTGTTGAGACCTTGATTATTTTGCCTGGGCAATGGCATTGTTATTGTCATAGTACAATAATATATGCTCAATAATGCTAGGAACCATTCTAAGTTCAGCGACAAACTTTTTAATCCAAACTACTTCCCTTGTTACCTCTGACATTGAAATGTCCTCTGCCTCGGTCATTAAATCTGGAATGGTTGGTTGTTTGGAGCTCTTCTAACTTACTGCACCACTATTGAGAGTGAAGATGTACCCTGATTGTGATCTATTATCATCTAGATTTGACTGAAAACTAGCATCTAAAAGCCCTTAAACTCTAGTTCAGCTCATCCATAAACTAAGAAAACATCTTTAGTCTTTCTCAAGTACTTTAAGATATTTTCACAACAGTTTAGTGATACTCACTTGGATTTGCTCAAAACCTACTCGTTATGCTCAAAGCATAAGAGTTATTTGGTCTAATACATAACATTGCATGCATGATTGATCTAAATGTCAAAGCATAGGGAATACAATCCATTTTATCTATCTCTTCTTGTGTCATAGGACACATACTTTGTGAGAGAAATCTCATGTGACATAAGTAAAAATCCCCTTTTGGAATTCCTCATGTGAAACTCCTTTAACATTTTGTCTATTTATGTAGATTGGGAAAACCCAAGTAACTTCTTTGATCTTTCTCTATAGATCTTTATTACTAAAATATAGTTTGCTTCTCTCATTATACCTTTCATAGAGAAATTCTTAGACAACCAATCTTTGTAGACTAAAGCATTAGTATGTTGTTTCCAATTAACAATATGTCATCCACATATAGCATTAGGAAAATGATTACACTCTCACCAACCTTCTTATAGATACATGCTTCATCCAAATTTTTGATAAAATCAAACTCTTTGATTATCTCATCCAAATGGATATTCCAACTTCGTGATGCTTGCTGAAGTCTTACTTAAGTCCATAAATAGACTTTTGTGACTTGTATACTTGATTAGAAAATCTCTTAGATTAAAAACCATCAGGTTGTAACATATACACATCCTCCAAAAATTTTATGTTGAGAAATGTTATTTTAACATCCATCTGCTAGATTTCATAATCGTGATATGTGACTATAGCCAATAAGATCCTTATGGATCTAAGCATAGCTACTAATGAAAAGGTTTTATGAAAATCAACTCCTTGTTTTTGTTCATAACATTTAGCCACTAACCTTGCTATGTACGAATGTACATTACCATTCATGTCAATTTTTCTCTTAAAAACGCACTTATATCCAATAATTATAATACTATTAGGAGCACTAACCAAAGTCCATACTTGATTAATGTACATATATTCCATTTTAAATCTCATGTCTTCATGCGAATCAACTCGTACATGATGAGCCTACTAATCTTAAACAAGCAATGCCAAATATTACTTCTTTAAAATTAGTAGGCTTATCATGTATGAGTGATACATTATCCTTCCCTATTTCTATGTGTAGGTCTAATTCACTATAAGAAAATGAACATTTAGTGGAAACTAAAGTTGTCACTAAAAGCATGAATTTTTGTCACTATTAATTTCTATAACGATTTTTTCAAGTCATCACTTGCCATCACAAATACCTTTGTCAGTGATGCAATAGTGACTATATTTAAAAAGTTTTCATAATTACTTATGGCTTTTATGACCACTGTTTTTGTCACTGAAATCGTTTGCATAGGTGACAAAACTGTATGGTCATAATAACATTACTCCTTTTTGACAATAGTGTTGACAACAAAGATATTAATAGTGATACATCAAAAATTTCACAAACACTATTAAATTATGACAACATTTTTCACACTAAAATTATATAAAATTATGAAAACAAATATTGACACGTAAGTAAATCTTATCTGTGAAAGATATTTGGTAGTAGATTTTAAAATATTAAGATTTTTTGTTGTTAATTTATTATACCAAAATAATTGATATTTTAAAGCATTGTATATAAAAATTAAAATATCATTAAATTATATCAACAAAAAGAATATTCTCCGTATACAATATTTTAATTACAATCTTAATTCTTATAGACAAAATAATAAATACAAAGAGTAGTTTACAAATTATAAATGCTGAGATTAAAAAAAATTACAACATAACTAGGACGACTAGCTATCTATCTCGATGATTGCAGCTTCATACCTCAACTATCATATATGAAAGATAAGTCATGACAATAGAGTGCTTGAAATTATGCATAATTAAGCTAGTCTGTGGTAATTAGGAAAGAAAAAATCCATCGTATACAAAAGATAAGCCATCATATAATCAGAATAGACAATAATGAAGTAAATAATGTTGATTGCATAGTAAGAATGCAAATAGATCTAGGAACATGATTGAGAAGTAGAACATACCCCATGGAAACTCCTTATTACGAATGTGTAAGGATAATCCTTAACCATTTAGAAGACAATTGCCAAATTCAAAACTTTTGAAATTCAAATGTCACTACAAACTAAGAAAGAAAATTAAGTAGGAGAGCATAAATCATAATATTAAGATGGTATAGTTTTCAAACACAATAATGAATCTCTAGACATTCTTAATAAAAGGCAAGTAGTCACTTATATAAATAAGACCAAAAGCTTATAGGAGGCTCTTCAAAGTGGCGATGACCCTTAGAAATGTTATAAGGTTCCAACTTTATAAGTCAATCCTGCGTGAGAAAGTAGCTTTGTTCAGTTGGAGGAGTGTCCAGAGCATTGGCATATAAACTTAAATACAATTGCTATCAATGTGCTGACTTAGTTACAAAGCTTCTCCCAGGATCTTGATGTACTTCCCTATTGCCTTTTAAGGCACATTGGCAACAATGGAGATTTCCTACTTTGTCAAGGCAGATGTTCCATTTGGAGATGCTGAAAATAGAAAAAAAAACCAAATAAAGCAAACGTTTGAATGAAAGCAGTAAGAGGATATCCATCCACAAAAGTATTTCAGAATGTGCCACAATGCCACCATTTCTGGGGGGAAGGGAAAAAGATCCCTAGATCTTTGAAGGCTACTATTATTAACTAACATAAAGAATGCACAGTAAACAGAAATATCCATAAAGTAAAAATATACAAGTAAAGTAGCGCATTTCTGAATCACTATATAAATCTAAACTCTAGATAAAACTATACAATCTGATTGATTGACTATTGCAAAAAGCAAATTAATTAATTGAAGGACTCATAATTGAAATAAAAAATGTAACTAAAATGCTTGGGACACACTGCATTTTCCAACAATGCCAGCCTTATTGGTTCTTTTGGCCTGTTACAAATAAAACAGAACATTAGAACTAATTACCATATCCTTAAGCTGAATCCAGGTGACTGCATCATTCAACTCCAGCGTTGAATTCAAAATAATAACAATAATAAACATACCTAGAAACAAATCATTCTAACTGGACATGAAACAAGACAAACCAATACTTAAGACTTCCCCTAAGGGTATCCATGAATCAAGTACCAAAAATTTAAAAAAAGATACGAAGCAACAGAGTAAAAAAAAAAGAGTCTCTCTGATAAACACCCAGAAAATCAATAATAAAACAAGGCTCAGAGAGTGAGTAGAGTACCATTCTGCTCGGCTTCTATGAACTACTTCAAAATCTGTCTTCTCTTGGTTTTCTTAGCCCATTATTGCTCATTTATATGAATTTGGTCCATGAATTATTGTATGACAAATCAATTAGATTATTAAAGGATTTTTATTTTTTAGAAAATCATTTTTCTTAAATTTGTATTATAAAATGATTATCATAAATTATGTACGAATGAAGATATGATTCCAGGTAACTTTTAAATACAATCAAATTTGATTCAATAAATTAGCAAATTATTCTGATAATCGATAAAACTAATTTTACTTAAAATTAACAAATTAAATCAATTTTTTAACGTTATTGGATGAACTCAGCGCATATTATTGATATCAATATATAAAACATCATTCAAAGAAAAGGAGGGCATACACCACCCCCCCATTCATAACCAGGCATAGAACTAGCTATCTTAGCTATCGTATGAGCAACTTGATTCGTTGGCTTTCTAATAAAAGCAGAAGAAATAAACTGATGCTTATTAAGTAGAGCTTTACAATCTTAAATAATCATTGAAAAATAAGAACAAAAATATATGCGTAGATGTCAAAAACTGAGTAACGACTTGGCAATCAGTTTCCACACATATTAGGAAGAAAGATAATGTTTTGATCCAACTCAAAGCTTCCCGAAAACAAAGGGTTTTTCTTACTTGTGGATCTCTCCATCCCGGTAAACTCATTAATTTTCCAACATAGTTCTACCCTTGAGAGTTATGAATTATCATGCCAAGCCCATAAAGACCATTCTCCAACAAAGCAACGTCAACATTGCATTTAAATTGATTCAGAGATGGAGCCACCCAACTGGAATGAAGGTTTTGGTATTGTCTTATTGATAGATTACCCTTTGACTTTGCTGCTTTCCATTCAAAAAGAACTGCTCTTGCTCGACTGATAATAAAATGTTGATGATGAAGCCTCGTTTACCACACAACCTCGTTTCGATGAGCCCATAAACTCCAAATTATCATGAAAACCTCCTCCTTCTATGAATTCGTGAAAGAAGAGGAAATAACAGCAAGCCATTCATGCAAGGATGTAATAGAAGTCCAGCCCATAGAAGATAAAAGCTAAACGGACTGAGCAAACTCACACCAATAAAAAACATGCTATGCAGTTTCCGTCGACGTACCATAGAGAGGGCAAGTTTCATCTAAATCAATATGTCTCCTTAAATTTGCTCTGTATGAAAGAGTATCATGTAAAATAGTCCAAATAAGGAGTTGCACTTTACTAGGAACTAAACCTGCTAGAGTTTTTCCCATAGAAAACTAGTCACAATAAACTCTACATTAGCAATCTCTATACCAAGCTTGTAGCCTTCTTTTACTTGATATTCCCCTTTTCTGTTCATGGTCCATATCCAATCATCCTTAACAGTAAAAAAACCCAACGGAATCTATAGAATGAGGTCTATATCACGTGGAATGAAAGAATTCCAAATCAAAGGTTCATTCCATCGATGATCAACCATGAGATTAGCGACCATCTTTAGATTCAAATCCTCCATGAACTCTGTCTGAATAGTAGGATCCATATCATCTATTAACTAGGAATCACACCAGGTATGACCATCACCAACATGTCTTCGACATCCCTGAATTAAGATAGACATTGCTTGACAAATTCTTCTCCATATCTAACTTACATTGTTGCCTATATCTGCTGTAAGAAATTCAAAATTGTGGAAGTATCTTGATTTCATAATTTTTACAGCAAAAGAATTTTGATATTTAATCAAATGCTAGCCTTCGTTTGCTAATAAAGTAAGATTAAACTACCTCAAGTCATGATATCCTAAACCCCCATGAATTTTTGGAACTGCCATACATTTCCATCAAAGCCATCTTATGCCATTATTCTCTACTCCTCCATTATGCCAAAAGAAACCATTAATTAAAGTTTCCAAATCTTTACAAGTATCTACATGTAACATCCTATTCCCATACTAAGGGTTAGAACCCTAAAATTTAGTATATGTGAGATCAAAGAGAGATTAAGAAAAATGCATTTCATACTCATGCATAATGTTAGCACACCCGCACGTGAATTTGAATTTTTGCACATAAAAATAATTGTACATGCATTCATTGACATTCCGGGTATAATTATTTATAAATGTGAATATATTGAGAAATGTTGGCCCCCAAAATCTTCTTCTTGATGAATAAGTATCATTTACATTAACTATGAGGTCTTTATGAAATTTTGTAGAAATTAATTATTATGTTGATGTTAGAAAGATTAAATGATATAGGTTGATTGAATTAAAGTGTAAAGGTTATAAGAATGTTCAAGGGGTGTTTTTGGCAAGGCACTTAAGGTTAAAAGAACATAAGTCTATAAGGAAGGGTAAAAGGGCCTTTTTGGGCTCATTAAGGGTAGAAATGGAAGAAAAAAAATATAGTCTTGCTTTTTAAGAAGGGGAAAACGTGAATTGAAGAGAAAAAGAGAGAATGCTATGAAGAAGAGAGAGAAATATTAAAAGAAGAAGAGAAGGAGATAAAGAAGAGAAAACTAGCTAGAGTTTCAATTTTCTTAGCCTTCAAGAGAGATTTTGAGGTTGTTCAAGGAGAGAAAAAGGTAGAGGAAGAGAAGATCTTTTATCTGAGCCAAATATCTCTTTATTTGGTGAAGAATCAAGGTAAGATCATTTTGAATCTGTTGGATTTTTGGAAGGATTTTAGTTCATAGAGTTAGAAAATGTATGGGTTTATGTATTCTAGAACCAATTCTTGTGATTGTGCTTCGTGAGATTTTCAATTAAAAACTCTATTGAGTTGAGATTTGAGACTTAATGAAGTCAATTTGGTAGTTTAATGGTTATGCTCAGAACATTCCAAGTTGTACAGTGCAAATTTCAAGTCTTCCATAGGGGTAAATTTTGTATTCTAAATTCTGGAGAAACGTTGTATTGATATAGGCTAAACTAGATAAAGTTTTCTTCTAGAAAGTTGTAGCTTATCTTTCTAGCTTTCCAACAATATATAATATGTAAATTTTAGACATATGAGTCGAAAGTTATGATCTTTATAAGTGGAGGTGCTCTGGAGAGTGTACTTAGTGATTTAGAACATTTGGGGATATGAGGAAGACCAAGTAGAAGTAACATCTTCTTATGTTTACCTTTTACTTCTTCTTATGTTGACCAAAACATCTTCTTAGGTTGACCTTCTGCTTCTTCTTAGGTTGACCTTCTGCTTCTTCTTATGTTGACTGAAACATCTTCTTATGTTGACCGAAACATCTTCTTAGGTTGACCTTTTGCTTCTTCTTAGATTTACCTTCTACTTCTTCTTAGGTTGACATTCTCCTTCTTATGTTGACCGAAACATCTTCTTGTGTTGACCGAAACATCTTCTTATGTTGACTAAAACATCTTCTAATGATGACTGAAACGTCTTCTGGATACTGTTCATCTTACATCTTCTAGTCCAATGTTGACCCTCTAGATGACAGAATCTATCTTCAAGGTCTTCATGAAAGTTGTAGATCTTGAGGTTTTCTTTTGAACCATCTAAGAATGACATTGATCCGATATCTTTAGAGGAAGTTATGTTAATTGTCCTAAAATAGGTTCAATATGATTGAGGACAAAACCTTGTTTGATTTTTTTCGATCATAACTTTGTTATCTGACCTCCAAATGAAGTGATTCTTAGACCAATAAATTTCGAACACATTTTTCTACCTCTCTATAAAAGTTTATAGCTTTTGATACTGAATTGAAAAAAAGATTGATTAAATCAAATTAAGGGTATTGGATGGAAGAGTATGAATTGTGATTTTAATGGTTTTAGTGAGGTATAAACCTAAGTATAAATTATACTTAGATAAGTCTTGATATATGACTGATTTTTTGATGACACTAATGGATAAATACTCGGGATTGTCGTGAGCATGCATTGTACAGATTTTATTACATACATGTGCATTGTTAAACACTTATACTTGTGCAAATTGTGATATATGTGTAAAACCGAATGTTTATATGATTGTACAATTATTAATGTGTGTGCAACGTGCGTATTGCATAATTGTGACGTGCAGGTTAAACGTTCGCATTCAGATGTTTCCAAATCATGGAAACTAATACTAATCTGGACCGTACTGTGAGTAGACCGAGATGGGCTTACTTTATTGTTTGTTTTGTTTAGGTTATGAATTGAAAGATTATGCAATGTGAATGTGTTGGTTCCGAAAAATATATGTTCGACGAGTTTGATAAATATGAGAACATTGAAGTTCTCCTTGTATATGAATTGGATTGAATTAAGTTTACATAATTTGATTGTAAAATGCTGGACCACGGTCCGATGATAAATGCGTTCTGGATGTGCATTTGCATATGAATGAAAATGTGATTCTCAACTTTAATGTTTAATGTCGGAGTAAGGTCCGATGATATACGAATATGATTGAATTAGAATATGCAAATATAATTGATGCATTCTATTTCATGAATGCATGAAAGATAAAGGTAGTTGTGACCAGAGTAGCCATTGAAAGAGAGCTTAGAGCTCAGAATGTGAAAAAGAGCCTAGAGCTCAGAAAGTGATTAAGAGCCAAAGGCTCATTATATAAAATGATCCTGGTATTTCCAACGAATACAGGATAGTTATTAATGAGCTCGGTATTCACAACGGATATGGGACAATTATCAATAATCTTGGTATCCACAATAGATACGGGATAGTTATAGGCACTCGGTCACAAAAAAGAAATAAATGAAAGTGAGTCTCACGTGCATTAAAAATGAGAATTGATATATATGTTCCAAATGAACTGCTTGACTGCTCTGAATGTGAATTGTGAAATAAGTGATCAAAATGATATGTGATGCTATTTGATTATGATTAAAATGATGTGAATTAAGTGATTGCATTATCTATATGTGTTTTGTGATTGAGTGAGCCGTCGAGGATAGTCACTTACTAAGTTAGCAAAACTCACCCAAAATTTGTAACTATTTTTTTCAAGCTCAGAAGAGTTACCCTGTTAGACAAACGGGAGTATAGCTACTGCATTCAAGTAAAAGGAAGAGGTCGGAATCAGTTGGCATCTGTATTTATACTTTCTTATTTATGTATTCTGTAACTTTTGTATAATGTGTATTTGAATATGTTTCTGCATGTAATAACTTTCCATATTGGAAAGGTTTGCAAATGAGAATGAATTGGAGTGTAGTGTTAACAAATGTGATTTTTATGTTTTGAAAGAAAAGATTGGGCCCGATTTTGATTACTGATCTCTGTATAT
>JANTPM010000244.1:32631283-32641643 GCA_025434745.1 Erythroxylum divaricatum
TCAGATCAATTAAAACAAATCATGAATTTCTAATTTATATTAAACCATTATTAACAAAATTTACCAAAATTATAATAAATTAATTATAATTTAATAAATACTTGACAATTTACGACGTCTAATTATTAGACGTCGCAGAATGTCAAGTTTCTGCGACATCTCCCCAACGTCGTTAAAAAGCAAACAATCCCTGACGTTTTCTCCAAACGTCGGGAATTATAGGCCTCTTTTCTAACGTCTTCATCAACGTCGCAGAATTGATAAACCTTCTACGACGTCTTCACTCAGACTTCGGCGAAACTCATTACCTACCCACCATCTATGACGTCTATTGTGACGTTTTAATAGACGTCGTAGAAGGTTTTCTGCGACGTCTATAGGGCTTCTACGACGTTTATCAAACGACGCAAAATGCATGTTTTTGTTGTAGTGACTGTTAAATTTATATATTAACAACAAAGATTAAGATAATTATAATTAATATCTTAAGAGTTTAAACTATATATGTATCATATTAAATACAGATTTAAGAAAATTTAATAATAGAATAAAGTGTAATAAGAAGTTGAAAGAATAATTTCATAAAATTTAGCTATTAAAAGATTTCAAATTGCCTTTATCCAATACAAGGCTTGAATGATTTGAAATTTTGCTTGAATGATTTGAAATTTTGTACTTTAAAGTCAGACTATCTAAACGTTTACAATTATTAACATCAACAATTAAAGCACATCAAATTTTTTGTGTTGTAAGAGTAGAAAATTTTGTTTCAACGAATTTTATTTATATATTTATATAAATTTTATATAAATATGTAAATAAAATAAATAAAAATTAATTTACGTGATAAAAAATCTGGTTCAAAACTAAAACACCTCATTTTGAGATGATGTATATAAAATTTATAAAAATTAATTTACATGATAAAAAATTTGGTTCAAAACTAAAACACTTCAATTTGAGATGATGGCTAAATATGCAGAGATTTTAAATCTATAACTATTTGAGAGAAAAAGCTTTCAGCTTGTCCCCATCGATGCATTTTTTTTCATTTAATGGATAGAGGCGATTTGAAATCTTTTAATCCCTTCCTAATTCATCAATTTTTTTAATTTAATGGATAGAGGCAATATAAAATCTTTTAATCCCTTCCTAATCCATCAATTTTTTTTATTTAATGGATAGAGACAATCTGAAATCTACTCTGAAAGTGTTCTTTATAAATTGTTTCATGTCATAGTTAACATTTTAAAATGTTTGAAACAGACTGCGGTCTTACTATTCTAATACGTCAACATTACTTACTGATGTGACCAAGATTACTTACTGATGTGACCAATAAAGGAGTCATGCTGAGACATTAGCATCAACATTCATAAAACTGAAAGTTCATCGATAAAGTCACAAATTGTCATTGATGTGGATAGTAAAGGAGAAGATAAAATGCTTTCTGAGTTCCTAGGTGAGTATGATCTACTTCAAATCCTCTTTCCTAAAAATAGTGTACCTATTATGTCTTAATATATCCCACCTTTTTATTTATGTAGGTCTCACACAAATAGATGGATGAAATACATTAGAACAGAGTAGATACACCATTTTTGGGACAGAAGATTTGAAGTCTAAAAGAGCAAGTCGGACCTTTGATATATGGTACTATCTATTTAAACTTGCATTAAGTTCCAGTTCGATTTTGTGTAAAGTGGGTTATAATATTTAATTCATATATTTTTTATTTTAAAAGGATTAGTCCGGGGATTAATCCCTCCGTGACGGGAGCATCTCAAATCAAGGAGGGTTACCGCTGGCCCAAGAGTTTGCTGCATTCTTAAGAGTTGAACCCTCAATCTTTTGGTTATACGACAAAGGTATGTGCCACCTACACCAACCCCTCAGGTTTTTAATTCATATTGAGTCATACTTAAAAGTGGCACTAATGTATTTTCTTAAAATATATACTTGAAATTCTGTCAATGTTATTATTTTATAATTGTTATAATTATTGTTATTAGATCAAAAGAACTTTTTATTTTAATAATAATAATAATAATAATAATAATAATAATAATAATAATAAGAAGGATGATGACGGGAAACAAAGTTTTTTAAACGTTTATGTATAGGCGTATAGCCTATCTACCGTTTTACTTACCGCAGACAAATCACTTTATATTCCGAGAAGCAGTTGCATCTTTGACACTGAAGCCGCATAAAAAGAGATAAAATGGAGGCCATGGTTCTTTACCTTGCTTTCTCTCTTCTGGGCATCTGTCTCGTTCACAAGTTCTATCAAAGAAGAACGTCCCAAAGAAACCTTCCTCCTAGCCCACCAGCTTTACCCTTCGTTGGTCATCTCTACCTCCAAAAACCGCCCATGTTCAAAACCTACCACAAACTTGCTCAAAAGTATGGCCCTATATTTTCTCTCCGATTTGGATCCAGCCTGGTGGTTGTTGTCTCCTCTGCGTCCGCCATGGAAGAATGCTTCACCATAAATGATATGACTCTTGCGAACCGTCCGAAACTGCTTGCTGGCAAGCACTTCGGTTATAATTATACCTCAGTGGACCAAGCATCATATGGTGAACATTGGCGTAACCTACGTCGCATTGGTGCCACCGAGTTCTTCTCAAATACTCGAGCCAACATGCTCATCACGGGCATAGCGAAAGACGAAGTCAAGCAACTGATAGCCAAGCTATCACACGACTCGCTTCATGATTTTGCCAAGGTAGAGCTAAAGACATATTTTCAAGAGCTGACTTTTAATTTCATAATGAGAATGGTTACAGGCAAAGGGTACCATGCTGATGAAGATAGTGTAAAAGAGGCAAGGGAGTTTGGGAAGCTAATTAAGAATCTTTCTATTTACTACGATTCCTCGAATCCAGGGGACTTCTTTCCCTTCTGGAATTGGATTGACGGTGGTCGTTTTGAGAAGTCCATGGTTCAGCTTGCTAAGAAAATCGATGCCTTCTTGCAAGGTATAGTTCACGAGCACAGAAATAAGTTGCATACAGACAGCGCGAGAACTGCGGTTAACAGCTTCCTTTTGCTGCAAAAGAAGGAACCCGAGTACTTCACTGACGATATCATCAAAGGGTATATGCTGGTGAGTGCACTTCGTGCTTTAATATTTCTTGGAAGCTACAATAAGAATCAAAGCGTACATTCCTTTGTCTAAATCTGAACATGTGTTATGTGTTATGTTTTACAGATATTGTTTAAAATTTGTGAGGTCACAAAGTTAACAATATTCAAAGAACATTAAAGAAGAAGATATAAGCAAAAGCTAAGATATTTTATTATTTTTATCTATGAATTTTTGTTTGTCAGAATTCCCTTTAAAACCATTGAATCAGATTGAATTTCTATTCATTTGGATTGGTAAGCGAAATTATCTGCAATGGTTTATGTTACTTTCTTTCTTTTGCGTTCTAATACTCTCATTGCATCGGCGGTGCGTATTGAAGATTCTTTTTATTGCGGGGACGGATACGACAACTGTAACATCAGAATGGGCGATGTCATGTCTGCTTAACAATCCTGACAAATTAGAGAAAGTTAGAGAGGAATTGGACAAGGAAGTTGGGCAAGAACGCTTAATAGAGGACTCCGACCTCCCCAAGTTGTCCTACCTCAGAAACGTTATCTTAGAAACACTAAGAATGTATCCAGCAGCTCCAATCATCGACCCTCACGTGGCATCTGAAGATTGTGTTGTCGGAGGCTACCACATACCACGTGGCACTATGGTTCTGGCAAATGCATGGTCTTTACAAAGAGATCATAAACTTTGGGACGATCCTCACAATTTCAAGCCTGAAAGATTCTACACTGACGATGGATCAGCCTACAAGCTCATGCCTTTCGGCTTGGGAAGAAGGTCGTGTCCTGGAATGAACATAGCTCACCGTGTTTTGGGACTGACATTGGGTTCGTTGATTCAATGCTTTGACTGGCAAAGGGTGTCTGAGGAGCTTCTCGACATGACCGAAGGTAGTGGCATTACCATGCGCAAGGTTGTTCCACTGGAGGCTCTGATTAGAGCTCGTCCAGTGCTGAAGAAAACTGTTTCCGATGGTGGCTTGGCATCTTGATAATGATCACATTTCTGATAAATCTGTCAAGTTGAACTAGATTCAGGAATAAATAGTGCGGATACTACGATTGCACCGACAAACACTTTGTGTGGATACTATAATTATACGGACATCACAAGAAGAATCATAGCATCCGTTCCTTGTTCTGAATTTGAACATGTGTTGTGTGTTATAGATATTGTTTAAACTTTGTGAGGTCACATTCTACACCCAAAAACATCAAACAGCAGAAAAAAAAAAAGAAGAATAAAAGGTGCGTGCGTATAAGGTGCATGTCTGAAAGTGGAAGTGAGAAAGAGGAAGAAGCTCTCGAATGTTCCTGTATGTCATAAACAAAATGGGACTAAAGATTAAGACATGCCTATGAAAGAAACACATGACAAAATTCGAGTCTGAAGCATCAGATCAAAGCACTGTCGTATTACATACAATTGAAGCAAATCAAAACGCACAGTAGAAGTACACATAAGTTGATTACGTGAGGAGCAGCTACACCACGCTTGAATCAGTCAAGTCTCACCTAAAATCCTCCGCATGAAACTCATATAAAAAGAAGAGAGCACAAGCATCAGGCATAAAAATAGACAGATACTCCATTATTAACAACACATTGTATTGACCTGTGAGTACTAACGAGAGTGTGAGACTCTTTGTAAGTATTTTAGAAGAACTGTCGTACTCTTGTAACCTTGCTCACTTTCTTGATACTAGTTGAAACTACAACAGTGGGAACCTTGGATGTAGATAGCATTGAAGTTATCGAACTAAGTAAACTTTTGTGTTTGTAATTTTCTACACTTCATAACATCTACAAGATTTAACTTCTTTATCAATCTTTAAATGTTTAAAGCAACAGTATAGCACAAATGTCCTAAAAAAAGTGGTATCAGAGCATTCGGAAAACCTCTTGTGGCATTTCTTGACTACTGGAAGCACAAAAGATCATCCAGAACTTTCTGTAAGTAAAAATCTTTTGTTTTTTTTTAAAACTACAATCACAATGGTAGGAAAAGAAATGAATGTATTTACTGGTAAAGAAGACTTCACCATCTGGAAACTCCAGATGCAAGCTCTTCTTGAGTTCTGTGATTGTTATGGGGTTATCGAAGATCAGTATGATGTTGAGACTAATCCCATAAAGAGATTTAAGATGCAAAGACTTGCACACTGTAAGTTAATGCTTCATTTATCACTAACTGTGATAAGAAAAATATAAAATTGTAACACTACACAAAAGCTATGACAGAAACTTAATGATATTTATGCAAAGAGATGTCTTCCAAACAAGATGAAACTCCTCCATAATCTTGCTAACTACAAGATGAATACTTTTGTCTCCTTAGATGACAACCTATACTATTTCTTTAAGTTAGTACAAGACTTAGAAGCTACAGATGAAAAGATTTATGAGGAACATCAAGCTGTAGTGATTCTAAAAGCTTTACCTTTTGAATTCAATGCATTCAAGAAGGTAATTAAGCAAGCTAGTGGAGAATCCCTCACTGTCAAGAGGGTACTAGACTCACTAATGGAAGAAATAGTGGATGTTAATCCATTTAAGAAAGAGGCAAAACTGATGTTTGTAGAAAACAGTTTGTGCCATGCATGTAACACTACATAGAAACTGGTTCATAACATTTGAATCAGTCATTAACAAGGTCAAAATGACAAATTCTGGCCAGCAAAGGATAAAAGGGATTGGGAGTGTCTCCGGCAACATGTTTGATGGAAAGAGAATGATCCTTACTAATGTTAGATTTGTACCTGGAATAAAGAGAAATTTGATTTCTGAAAGCTTGTTTAATAAGCAAGGTTTTCATATCAGATCAAAAGATGGACTCAAAGAAATCCTAAAGGATGGTAGAGTCGTTATTAGAGGAATTGAATAGGGGTGGGCTGTACTATGTTATAGGCTCAACTAAAGTTAATTAAGTTATTGAAAACGGAAATCATGAATCAACCAAGCAATGGCATGCTAGGTTAGGTTATGCTGAGAACAAAAGTTTGTTTCACCTCTCTAAATAAGGATTAATTCCTGAACAAAACCTACAGAAGTTAGAATTCTGTAAATCATGTGTGCTTGGAAAGCATCACAGATCTAGTTTTCAAAAGGGAGCATAAAGGGCCACAGAGATCATGAAATATGCTCGTAGTAATCTCTGGAGGCCAGATCAAGTACCTACTGCAGGAGGGAATCTATATTTTAGGTCCAACATAAATGACAAATCAAGGAAATGTTAGGTATATCTGATGAAGAGAAAAGATGAAGCACTAGAAAATTTCATAAAATGACATACACTTATAGAAAAACAGACTAGGAAGAAGGTTAGATGCCTAAGTACTAACAATGAACTGGAGTATTGCAATAAGAAGTTTGAAGAATATTCCATCAAGAAGGGCATCCTATGGCATAAAACAATGAGAGCTACACCTTAGCAAATTGGTGTAGCTGAGAGACTCAATAGGACTTTCCTAGAAAAGACTAGGTGCATGTTGCTCTCTTTGGGTTGCTCACATTCTCTCTGGGGAGAAGTCATTAAGACTGCAGCCTATCTAGTTAATAGGCTCCACACCTCTGCTAATGATTACAAGACTCCACAAGAAGTTTGGAATTGTAAGAAACCTAACCTTACTCACCTTGGGACTTTCGGATGTGCTATTTATGCACATAAAAAAGAAGGAAAATTGGAACTTAGAGCAATCAAGGTAGTTTTCCTAGGCTATTCAGAGGGAGTTAAAGGATATAAGATCTTACTACTGCTACAAAACTATTATAAGCAGAGATGTAATCATCAAAGAAGATGAATTCTCTCTATTGAACAAGAGTTGCTCAGATTCAAATTTACAAAGAGAAATTCTGGAGCAATTAGGATCACTGAACCAATCATTCCCTTTCTATGTGCCACCAGAAACTGATGAAGGTGGCATTACTCAACCCCTTGATGTGGAGCCTATACAAGGAACTACACATTATGAACAAAGGACAGTAGAGACTGAAGGTATGGGTGAAGAAAAAACCTCACACACAACTACAGATGATCCACAAGGAAATCTACAAGACTATCAACTCACAAGGGATAGACAACCAAGACAAAAGAATCCCTAATAGGAGGTACACTGATTCAAACTTGGTTGAATTTGCATGCCTTACGACTGAAACTATAGAATACAAAGCTCTCGAAACCTATGAAAAATCCATGAGAAGTGAGGATGCAAAATAGTGGAAGATAACTTGTGAGAAAGAATACTCTTCTTTAAAGAAGAACATGACTTGGACTTTAGTGCCTAGACCTCCCAAAGTTAAAGTAATTGAGAACAAATGTTTGTTCAAGTTAAAGAAGGAGTAACAGAAGCAGAGGCTTGTAGCTAAGGGGTTTAGACAAAAGGAAGGAATTGACTACAAAAAGATATTCTCTCCAGTAGTCAAATTAAAAAACTATTAGGCTTATTCTAGTTTTAGCTACTCTATATGACTAGGAAATATATCAAATGGAAGTCAAGATAGCTTTCCTATATGGAAAGCTTGAGGAGACAATCTACATGAAGTAACTAGTTGGATTTGAGGACAAGAATAAGCTAAAATATGTCGGTCTATTACACAAATCCCTATATGGGCTTAAACAAGCACTAGGTAATGGAACAAAAAGTTCCATAAGGTTGCTGCTTGTATGAATTTCATTAGAATTTCATATGATTACTGCTTATACTTTAAGGATCTAGGAATGTCTAAAGTAGTCTTCATGTTGGTTTATGACGATGACCTAATAATAACAGGAAAGGACCTGAACAGAATTCAAGAAGTAAAGTCTGAACTATGCATTCATTTTGAAATGAAAGACTTGGGAGAAGCTCAAAAGTTTCTAGGAATGCAAATAATCAGAAAGAGGAAGGAAGGAAAGCTTTGGCTTGTTCAAAGGAATTATATAATAAAGGTCTTAGCTCAATTCAACATGGAACAAGCTAAACCTAGTTCTGTTCCTTTAGGATCTCACCTATAGATGGTATTTAACAAGAGTCCTAAAACTAAGGATGAACAAAGAGCAATGGTTTACTATCCCTATGATGTAGGTGTTGGAAGTATAATATACCTTATGCTATGCATAAGGCCTGACCTAGTTTATGCCATCAGTATCCTAAGCAAATTCATGGCCAATCCAGGTTTAGAACACTAGCAAGGGCTCAAGGAGGTTCTCAGATACTTATTTGGAACCATTAACTATAAAATATGTTTTTCTATAGATGAACTAACTAAATGTAATTACTTGTCTATATGTGGTTATGTGGCTGCAGATTATGTAGCAGATAAGGACACAAGAAAGTCAATTTCAACATACATTTTCACATTATCAACAAACACAATCAGTTGGAAATCACAACAACAATTAGTAGTAAGCTTAGCAACTATAGAGGCAAAGTATTATGCAATCACTGAAGGCATAAAGGAGCTAACATGGCTATCAGGTACTGAAAGAAATCAACATTGATGTCATAAAACCAATTATTCATACGGACAATTAGAGTACTTTGTAATTGAGTATAGATCCTGTGCTCCATGAGAGATCCAAGCATATAGATGTGCGATTCCATTTTGTTAGAGACCAAATCACAAAAGGGGTCTTCAATCTGGAGAAAATTACCAGAGAAAGAAATCCATCAGACTTCGAAACTAAGGCATTAACACAAAAGAAGTTCAATTTTTTGTGGGTATTACTTACAGATAAGTGAAGCCCTGTGACATTGAAGGCCATTCTATCCGATCTCATAAGTTTGGCAAAAGCTAGGGTTTCGGATTTCAAAATCACTCTTAGATTTACAATCTGAGCAAAGATTGATGGAGTAGGAGGGAATAATTTGATTGTAATCACAATTACTCCACCAATCTACACTCAGAAACATCAAACAACAAAAAAATTGAAGAACAAAAGGTGCATGTGTGTAAAGCGTCTAAAAGTCGAAGTGAGAAAGAGGAAGAAGCTCTTGAATATTCTTATCTATCAGAAACAAATTGGGATTGAAGATTAAGACATACTCACATGAGAAACATATGACAAAACTCAAGTTTGAAGCATCAGATCAAAGCACTCTTGTATTACATAATACTGAAGCAAATTAAAATGTACAGTAGGAGTACACATAAGTTGATCACATAAGAAGCAGCTACAACACACCTGAATCCGTCAAGCCTCAACCGAAAGTGTTTGCATGAAACTCATATAAAAAGAAGAGAACACAAGCATTAGGCATAAAAATAGACAGATACTCCATTATTGACAACACGTTGTATTCAATCATATGAGAGTAAGAATTAAGAGTAAGGCTTGAGAGTTGCTAGAGTATTAATCTATAAGTACTGAGGAGAGTGTGAGACTTTTTGCAAGTGTTTTAGGAAAACACTCATACTCCTGTAACCTTCAGGGCCGTTCTTAATATTTCATAGGCCCTAAGCAAATTAAAAAAAGTTACTATTTTTGCCTATTTTTGGTCCCTCATATAGAATAAAAATAAACAAAATATATGTCATTTTTGTTGTTCTTTATAAGGTCAAGAGTAGACTCTATTTTGTTTCATTTTTTCATAAGGATAAAAAATATGTCCTATTTTATCATTTATAAAGATGGGCCCTAGGCAGGTGCTCACCTTGCCCTTACCAGGGCCAGCCTTGGTAACCTTGTTCATTTTCTTTATACTAGTTGAAACCTATTATGGGAACCTTGGATGTATATAGCACTGAAGCTATCAAACAAAGTAAATTTGTGTCTTTAATTTTCTACACTTCATAACATCTGCAAGATTTAACTTCTTTATCAGTCTTTAAAGTTTTAAAGCAACAGTATAGCACAAATATCCTAACACAAAATTATCAATATTCAAAGAAAATTAAAGAAGAAGATATAAGCAGAAGCTAAGAGATTTTATTATTTTTATCTATGAGTTTTTGTTAGTCAGAATTTCGTTTAAATCCATTGAATCTGATTGAATTGCTATTCATTTGGATTGGTAAGGGAAATTATCTATGCATATGCTTCTTTCTTTCTTTTACGTTCTAATATCTCATTACATTGGCGGTGCGTACGCGGATACAACAACTGTAACATCAGAATGGAGGATGTCATGTCTGGTTAACAATCCTGACAAATTAGAGAAAGTTTAGAGAGGAATTGGACACGGAAGTTGAGAACGCTTGCTAGAGGACTCCGACCTCCACAAGTTGTAGTACCTCAGAAACGTTATCTTTGAAACACTCAGAGTGTATCCAG
>JANTPM010000244.1:32641743-32656658 GCA_025434745.1 Erythroxylum divaricatum
ATCATATAAATGTGCAAAAATGTGCATGTCACAATTAATAATGCATGATGTGCAAATTTTCCTAATTTCTCATAAATTATCATAATTCACAATTCTAGCCCTAACATGGGTAACAGGATGTTACATGATCACTGAAAAGCTGCAAAAAAGGTTTTGAGATATCTGCAGGGCACAAAGGACTATATGTTTTTGTATAAACAAACTAAAAACTTGGAAGTAGTTGGATACTCCGATTCAGACTTTGCTGACTGCATGGATTCAAGGAAATCAACATCCAGTTATATTTTCATGCTAGCTAGTGGAGCTGTATCTTGGAGGAGTGGCAAGCAGACCTTGATCGTTACTTCCACTATGGAGGCTGAGTTTGTCTCATGTTTTGAGGCCACCTCGCATGATGGTTGAAGAGTCTCATATCAGGGCTCAGAGTTGTTGATTCAATTTCTAAGCCGTTAAAGTTATATTGCGACAATGCCGTTGCGGTCTTTATGGATAAAAAATAAAAAGAGAAGTCAAAGTAAGCATACCGACATTAAGTATTTAGCCATAAGAGAACGTGTTAAGGAAAGAAAGTTGTCATAGAGCACATTAGCACTAATTTAATGATTGCGGATTCTTTAACTAAAGGCATGCCACTTGAGCAGTTTAAGGATCACGTAGTGCATATGGAACTTGGTTCCACATTGTGATTTTGTTGTATATTTGTTAATTCAATGGAACTCTTATTCAGTTTGATATTTTCTCATAAATTTTTTGCACATATATTTTGATTGATGTTGAGAAATGTCGTTTAAGTTGGACCTAGAATAAACATATGGTTTATTCATTAAGTTGCAGGGCTAATAATAAGAAAGTTTTGTATATGTAATATATGGAAGATACTACTCATTATAAGAGGACGTATCGCTATTATTCATATATTTGATTTATTATTATATGTGGTGTTGGGTTAAATGGACCAAGTGGGAGAATGTAAGTTTATCTCCTAATCATTCAAGATGGTCCATGTAAAAGTGTAAAGCCCTACTCACTAACTTGTGCTGCCTAACTACCCACCTCATGGTCTTTGTGATGGGCAAAACCATTGAGTGGGTTTCGGTTGTTAAATAAATGCAGTCTTTGGTCCCTATTCTTACCGAAGCCTCATCAGTACACCATCACTGGGCTAAGGACGAGGATAGAAACTCTAAAGAACAACTCAAAGCTCACGAGGATAAGGCAATGGCTGGAGGTATACAGCTCTTGGTTTAAAACTTCCGTTGCTGTACACATATCTATAAATTGTTTCATACATGTATCCTTACGTAAATGTTTTGTATAAGATGCCTGCTTGCTGTGGTTTATTCTTACAAAAAATGCTCCAATACTTTTGCCAAACTGCAAGCTCAACTAAGAGGGATTTATCAAGAAACCCACTAAGCTAGCCGATTACGTAGAGGCAATTTTGTAATAGCAAAGTAGCGCTCTAACAGTGGTTATGTTCACAAATTTAGTTATATATATAGCTGCCTTTGTCTATAAAAGAATGCAAAGTTGCAATGAGGGATAACAAGAAATTATTCCCCTCTTTCCTGAAGTAATCGTCCTTGCAGACCAGTAGTTAATCGGATTTTTATCATGGAAGAATCTGTCAATGACATTGTTCTTCTTTTGGCTAGAGACATTGTTCTTCTTTTGGCTTGAGAACTATTCATATTTGTTTGGAGCACACTCACATCTCTTTTCAAGTGCCTTATAAAATGATGAGGTATTGCGAGGGATGTTGTGTTCCCATTTTATTACACATATAATTATAATAGATTCAAAAGTATGTATTTAACAATTATAGTAACATCGGATTGAACCAGCCAGTTGGACAGAAATAAACAAGAACTAGTTTAATTTTTGGTCCAATTTGTGTTTATAACCTGTAAAAGTAAAAATCGGTTGGTTTAATATTAAATCGTTTGGTTTCTTAAAAACAACAAGACGGTTTTCTTAGAAAAGACCGGTTAAATAATAAAGTAACGTTAAGAACTTATCAGACAAGATCAAAGCTTTGCTTGTCATTGTCAATATTTAGTTGTTAGACAATACACAGGGAGTTAAGATTTTTAATACTTCATAAAGATTTGAACTTTTAATAGATTTTTTAATTCTTTTATATAATGCAAATAATAAATTATATTTTTAAAATTTATATTATTTATTTATTTTATATTTTACTTAAAATTTTTATTTTAAATTATAATTGTTAAAAATAAATTACCAATTTTGTTCTTAAAAATATTAAAACACTAATAAATTATATTTGTCAAAATTTTGGTTTTATATTTATCTCCTTATATTTTAATTGAAAATTTTAAATTATTATTGATAAAAACTAATTATTATTTTTATCATAAATTTGTTTAATAAATTGAATTATTGATTAGTATATATAAGTAATTTTGCTTAAGATAATTTACGAATGTGTTTAAAATTATATTTAAATTATATAGAACTATGTTTAAAGGATATTAAAAAGGAAGTTAGAATAAAGTTATATTCCTTTCTATTAACTTTTATGAGTTTTTAAATAAATAATAATATAGAAATAAAATTTTATTATTATTTTAAAATTTATAGCCACAAAAATAAAATGTTACAATAAGTCATTTGCGACAATGTTTTTCTCCTCGCCAATTCTTTTTTGCAACAGACGCATGATCGTTGCAAAATCATTTAAGCGATGTTTTGGTGAAAATGTAGCAAATAATTATTTGCTGCCATTGGTTCGGCAATTTCTTATCATCTCACAAAAAAATATGTGACAATATATTGTCTTTCAACAACAAAATTTTTCGTTGTCAAAACCCTGTTTTGTTGCAGTAAATATTGACATGACATTTAACTGATAGATACTTAATTTCATCAAAATTTTTGTCCACTTAGGACTTGTTTTAAATATTTTTAAAATATTAGGGTTTAAATTGAATGCTTTAAGACGTTAAAATATAAGTTGAATTCTATGTAGATATTGAAGTTTAAATTGCACTTTTGGCATATAGTCAACCAATAAAAATAATATAAGTCATAATTTTATTTATGGGAAGATCCTTGAGGTTACGTGAACTTCAAAATTGAATATTATGTTTATTTCTGATTCCAGATAATTGAATTAACATTCGCTATGTTTAATATTGTTTGTTAGAAAAGTATGAATGATTCACTCTAACGAAACATTCTAAAAAAGCAAATTGAATTACAAGAATAAGAAATAGGGAAAATCGTAATAAATTTGGATTGGCATCTCTATGTATTTAAAAAGGATCCACCTAGCTTCTTTAATTTGTAGAAACCAACGCGAATATAAGATACTTATATAATAAGATATTAAGTGGAAAGATTACTCCATACTGAGTGGAAAGATTACGTGTTCCTAATAAATACATAGTGGTCGGGTCGGTCGTGCTGGGCTCGAACTTAGTTGCAACGACCCGTGGGTCGATCGGTCCATTACTCAAATATCAGTCTTATACCTGTACCAAGTCCAGGTCCAATCAGCGATTTCTTTGACCTATTCGTAGGTGAGAGTCTCCCATGCAAACACGTAAAGACTTAAACATAGTTATTACTTCGTATATAAGGTACAACTTTTCCATAACAGAGGTACGCAATCATAACCTAGTTTTCGCTGCTTATAGCAATCTCACCTGCACCAAAAAGACTGACTTGAGTATCTGAGGGGCTAATCGGAACATAACCCCCAGCGTGCCTTCTTTATTTTGGAGGGACCCTCACATCGAAGTTTCTACAGAAAGCAGCCAACTCCATGGATCCAAACAGCAACGTACAGTTTCGCCAAAATCTGGCAGAACCATTTGGTTTGGGCCGGGAGCCTCACCGGCCAGGTATTATCCCTTTTGGTCACACCCACATCCCGTAGGGGGCGCTGCGCATCCCATGGGGACAGCGGGAGTCGAACCTGTGACCTCAGGGTTTTGATGCGTTGAGACGCGCGCACGCCTCTCACCACTGGGCTACGTAGCTCAAGGGCAATGTCATGTTTGCTTAACAATCCCAACAAATTAGAGAAAGTTATAGAGGAATTGGACAAGGAAGTTGGGCAAGAACGCTTACTGGAGGACTCCGACCTCTCCAAGTTGTCCTACCTCAGAAACATTATTTTAGAAACACTCAGAATGTATCCAGCAGCTCCAATCATCGACCCTCACGTGGCATCTGAAGATTGTGTTGTCGGAGGCTACCACATACCGCGTCGCACTATGGTTCTGGCAAATGCATGGTCTTTACAAAGAGATCATAAACTTTGGGACGATCCTCACACTTTCAAGCCTGAAAGATTCTACATTGACGATGGATCAGCCTACAAGCTCATGCCTTTTGGCTTAGGAAGAAGGTTGTGTCCTAGAATGAACATAGCTCACCGTGTTTTGGGACTGACATTGGGTTCATTGATTCAATGCTTTGACTGGCAAAGGGTGTCTGAGGAGCTGCTCAACATGACCGACGGTAGTGGCATTACCATGCGCAAGGTTGTTCCACTGGAGGTTTTGATTAGAGCTCGTCCAGTACTGAAGAAAACTACTTCCCATGGTGGCTTGGAAAACTATTTCCCATGGTGGCTTGGCATCTTGATGATGATTACGTTTCTGATAAATTTGTCGTGTTGAAGAAGACTCAGGAATAAATAATGCGGATACTACGATTTCACCAACAAACAATTGTACGGACATAATAAGAAGAATTAGAGCATCCATTCCATGTTCTGAATCTGAACATATGTTGCGTGTTATAGATATTGTTTAAAATTTGTGAGGTCATAAAGTTATCAATATTCAAAGAAAAAAAAGAAGAAGATATAAGCAAAAGCTAAGAGATTTTGTTATTTTTATCTATGAATTTTTGTTTCTCATAATTCATTTTAAATCCATTGAATATGATTGAATTTCTAATCACTTAGATTGGTAAGCAAAATTATCTATGCGTATGTTTCTTTCTGTCTTTTGCATTCTAATACTCTCATTATATTGGCGCGTATTGAAGATTCTTTTTATTGCGCAATACAAGAAAATTAGTTTTTAGTGGTGGACAAATACTGACGGAAATGTAACCATTGATAATTATTGACAAAAATCATGTTTTATCGGTAAAATTATTGGCAAAAATTTCAACTTGCAATGGAACAAAAATTTGTCGATAAATATGGAGGGAAATCAAATCGAGAAAATTTTTTGACAGAATATAGCAACATTAAGAAATGCTCGGCGATAAAGAAAGTTTTACCGATGACACTACCGTTGGTAAATTCCATCAGTAAATTTTAGTCATAAACGTCGTTATTTGTCTCCGTTTCATCATTTTAAAAAGAACGAAAATGACACCAAATGACATTGTTTGGTTTAACACCAAAAGACATCATTTTAATTTAAACTAAATCCCTGCAGCGTCTTCCCCCATTTCCTATCTTCCATTTCACCTGCAGCCTTGTTTCTCTTCAATTGTCACTGTCATCGCCATCCCACCGCACCTCTCGTCATCCGTCCACTCCTCCTCATTGTGCCATCGTGTGTCATCATCTTCGTCATTCGATTGCGCCTCCTCACAGTTGTCAGACCGTGCCTCCTCACCATCATCGTCAGATCTATTTCAGGTACAGCAACGTCATCTTTTTGTGTTTTAATTCCAACGATATCAAGATATATGTCTGTAATGACTAAATGTAAGTGTAGGTACCATTAGTTCAGATTTATAGGTAAATGGTGTTGGATTTATGTTTTGGAAAATAATTATCGTTGGTTCAGAGATTTAAAGAGGTAAATGGTGTTAAATTTTATTTTTATCTTCGCTGGATTATGCCAGTATATGTTTTCGTACTCCATGCATATCTCCTATGAAATCCTCTTAGGTTTACCGAACAATTCACAATGATGTTAGATATTTTGTGAATTGTTTGATTTCCTTTTAGACTTGTGAATTGTTGGATATTTTGAGCATTTTATGCTCGATTACAAGGTAATCTTCCTGTCATGGATGAGTTTTCAGGAGATCTTGGAGTTCCTCAATTTCTTACATGTCGTAGGGATGCTTCTTAAGTTTGCAGCCTTTATGGTCTTGAAAATAAAGATGCCAGAGCTTCATAGACCAAACAAAGTACCATTTGTATTACCAAATACTTCCTTGTAGTATCATTTGTAAAATAAGCCTTTCTGAAATCCTTTATTCAAGTAATTTAAGAGTTTAGAGTAATCTATAGACAATTCTTGAACTTTGTCATACGTTTGTATTACCTAAGACTTCTTTATGAATTGTTGGATATTTTGAACTTTTTTTTCAAGAATAGATGATTACTTAAGTTTAATAACCCATGAACTTCATTTGGTAAGATTAAAATTTATAGAGCTGCATTTGGTTATTAATATTAAACTTTAGTCTATTTTCAAAATTTTAACTTTATACAATTGAAGATCCATATTTTATTTATATTTATATTTTATATTTTTGTTTTTAAACTTTCATAAATTATGTAATCATTTATTTTTTAAATGTATATTGAACAGAATATAGACTATACATAATAATTTCCAAATCACATGTATATTTTATATCTTCACTTAATCTTTTAATATAGTAACACTAACGATATGCCCTCAGAAAAGCAATGATTGTAATTAAATGAGATTATTGATTGCATATGAATGAGTTCAATATTAAATTATAAATAAAAACTTTAAACAAAATTTATTTATAAATGAATGAAAATATAACTTACATAAATGACCTATATATATGTATATGTATACACACACACACACACATAGAATTATATTTACAAACATTTAAAATTTCAATTAAACATTTGTAAGTCATCTAAAGGCTAGAAACAATGTTACTAAAGAATTCGTATTTCATGCCCTATTAATTTTAATGTAATTTATGGATTGAATATATAATTATTTATTATAATTATTAAATTGATAATTAAACATATAAGTAATACAACTTATATTTTGATACTATCAGTCAGACCTTCATTCTAGCTTTTAGAATTTCCTATGTAGCTTACTTTAGGATTTCCTATGTATTTTTTAATAAAATTAGAGAAATTGAAGATATACAACATATCATTTAATGATGATCTTTTGTTTTCATGTATAGTTAGCTGTCTTTCCTCCTCGTCGTTGCTCACCCATAGCGTGTCATCATCGTCGTCTTCCTTTAATCGTCAGTTGAGGTAACATTTTATTCTTTGATATTTTTTAACGATGTCATTGAGATTTGTTCGTTACTATGTTTTGTGTGCTTTGATTGTCACTGCCTTCATTTCTTTGTATATTGAGAAACTAATCCTGAGGTGTAAAATGGCACTAATGATAGACATAAAAAAATAGAGTATTTTCCAAGGCATAGGGAGACATTGATGATGGATAAAAAAAAGGATAAAGATGTGAGAAGAGAATAGGAAATTGTATATTGTACGAAGTTTTGATAGATGTGATAATTATATTGTAATGTAATCAATCAAGGATTTAAAAGTGAGTAGTGGTGATATTACACACATAAAGTTAGTGGTAATCAGGAAGTAATCTACATCTTATAAGAGAACTCCAACTTTCAAATTCATGTACATTAATTTCTGTAGAGGAAAATTTGGTTACAAAATGAGGTAATGTTATTATTATGGTTTGGTTTAATGATTATTAATGGGCATGTTAGTGAATATTATTTAACCTGATTACTTTATTGGTTAAAATGTTATTATAGATCTACTGACAGTGAGATTGTCAAGAATTTTAGGCTTGGGCTCATATTGAACAATTTCCTTACATGTTTTAGACCTAGGTGTCATATAAGTAATATGGCGGGTAATATTAATTTATTTCTCCAAAACCTAATTTCTTATATATGTCTTATGCTATGAATAGCTTTTCATCAATTTTGTTAGTAGAGAGCAAGGTTATTACGGTTCATAATTTTATCATGTTTGGTTTTAAAGAAACTAATTAACAACATCATAAAAGACTTGAAGGACGTATTGCACTGTGACTAGTTGGACATATTCTAAGTCTCGGATGAAAATATGCGTAAATCCTTGTCCTTTATTGATTTCTCACATATTATTCCCAAATGCATAAGAAATATTGGTAAGGAGTTAAATGTTGACATTGATGCATGCATCACTAGCTTTATAAGTGTATTTTAACTATTTGTTTTGACATTTTTGCATTTAAAAACAAATTTTGAAAATGAATTTATATTTAAAAATTTTATTCTCATAATTTTTCATCTTTACACTTTAGAATGATCACTAATGGTATTATTTCGCTTTCATAGAAATAATGGACATTACGATATTTAACTCTAATCACTAGGAGAATGGTGCTAAGAAGAACCTATATAAAGTACTATCTCGAAGAAATATATTATCTACATTATATGTAATAATATAAAGATTAATGCGTTATGGATAATTTCATGAAATGTTTTTTTTTTGGGGGTATAGACACATGTCTTACGAAGGTGTTAGAATATTTTGGTATGCAATGTGATGAAAAAGTTTCATGATGCACATTTTCTATCTCATATGCAAAATTATTTCCAAGTGAATGTAATAAGAATAATGTGTTGTTTATGTTATTTCAAAAGCAAAATTAGTTCCCCCAATTACATACATTGTTAAATTATAGAGATTGACTAACATTTTGATTATGCTTATCGATTGATGACATTTAGTGAAGAACATGTGATTTACATATATTGTACATTATAATTTTAGTATAAAGATTGGCACCCAGAACATCAATTATAGTAGGTTCTTGTTTATATTTTGTATGAACTAGTAACTTTTAGTATATTACTAATAACAAATATGAGTTATAGTGGAAAAAGTTGATGGATATTCACAAGCAGCTATATGAGCAACTGATGTCTGATAATTTTACCTATACCTACGTTTGCTAATGAATCAACTAAAAACACACAAATGAATTCAATTCCTAATCAATTTATTCATTTTTAATTTTGGATTTGACTATTATACATATACTTTGTAATTAGGTTAGTGAAATATTGAAGTCTCAATTACAAATTTTATTGACTTATTCATTTTTTATGAATGTAGCTTACATAGATATAACTATTTCATATGAAGTTGAGAGTTGACTAGTTATATTAATTTTTCACAAAAGGAAACCCTATGCCTTCCTTTTGGAATAGATTATAAATGTCAAATGTTGGATGTTTAAAGTGTTAACATTGTAGGAATAAAAACGGAAGAAAAAGGATTGAATTATATAGAAGTTTGAGGAGGAAATTTAAAATAAAAACCATAGCACTTAGTTATGGAAATTATACACAGTTGAAAATTGTACATACAAAATCCTTTGAACTCCTCTGAAATCTGAACAAAACGAAAATTAGAAAAATCCATACCTAAAATCATGTTTGTGGGATTTGGTTAAAACCCCAGTGCAATAACTAACTCTTCGTAGGCATAGAGGCATTATTTGTAGAGCATATTTGGAGATGATATTGGTAAGTGATAGTTGATATGGGTTACACTTATTACTCATGGAGGTGTTGATTGTTGTTGCTAATAATACATTCACATTCAAGATATGAAGGAAGACTTGAAATTTTGATCTAAACCATTATCAATAAAAAGAAAGTTGAAAAAAATAACTTAAAAGCTATAAGTCATTTATTTGGAAAAACAAAGCATTTAGTTAAAAAGATACAAAAGCATAAAAATAGTTGCAAACTAGATTTCATATTCTACTCTTACAAGTATATGTGCTCCTATACCATTTGACCAACAAAATCAAAGTGATCTAATTATATACTTGCTTGATATCACTCTTCTATTTCTTTATGTATGGGATAGATTTGTAATTTTACCGGCTAAGATCTTATTGTTTATTGCTTGGTTGTAGGAACTCATTTGTTGGTAGTATTTCTATTTTCAAGGAGATTGAAGAGAAGCTTCTGCAGGTATTCATTTCCTTTGCTTGTTGATGTCAACAATGATTTTCCACACATTTTAATTGAATTTGTATTTGTTTCTATATTTTGTAGCATAGTCATTTTACATCTTTTTGCTTCATTAAAAAGATAAATTTTATCATCCTTTTAATGTATTAAATGGTAAATGATTGGATTTTCTTACATGATATGATGACAATCAAATGCTATAACTAAGACTTCTGAACATGAATTTATATCAATTTGTGTACTGCTTTGAAATTCATTGTCTTCTTTGCTTTGTTTTAGTTATCTTCTATGGCCGTCAGCTCACTCTAGCTTTTTCATCTTCTTCCTTCAAGTGCTTCAGTGACTTTTTCTGCATGTCGATTGAGGTAAGTGAGTTTTGTTTTTTACTAGGTTTTTGTGTACTTGGTTTAATTTGGGTATTTGTATGTGGTTTGAACCTTTGAATTGAACTTCCTGCATTTTTAATGTTAATGGCCTACACCAATCGAAATTTATTTATGGTATGAACTTCAGTTTACCGATGAATTAATATAGGGTGGTTGACTTATAGTTTCAAATATCTAAATTTTGTCAGTAGGCTATTTCATTGATGTTTTTTAAAATGATTAGGTTCTCTTTACTTTTTATGTGTGAATCTTTACACACATATTTTTTAATATAATAATAATTTTCTTCTAATCATATTAGATAATTTTCATATGTTACAATAATTTATTAATTAAAGTATTCATATTTTTATCTTTACTTATTATATTTGTTACTAGTACATAATTAATCTAGGTTAAATATCAAACTTATAACACTAATTTTAAATTTCAATAACAATATCTAAATCATTCAATTAAGAATTCCAACTTTATAAAATTAAGTAATTCATTTTATGTTATTGTACCAAATCAAGTTGACTATGAATTTTCCCTTTCGTGTCCTTAAGTGCGTCTTTGAATCCTCTTCTAACATTTTGATCTTTGAATCCTATTCATTTTGATCTTAACTCGTAAACCTTAACACATAACTCGTGATGTAGCTCCCGTGAAGCTTATCAATAAAAAATACCATGAGCCTAGGAGTCACAATAAGAACTTGTTTTCTTGATCTACAGGTATAAACTTTGGTGATTAATTCAATTGGTTAATACTTAGGGGATGTTATGTAAAGTTTAGATGTTTTGTAAACTTTGGCGAACATGAAGGATACTAACTATAAAATCACTATTTGAAATTAACAGTTTTGAAAAAATTAGTAATGTTGATAGATCTTGGATGTATAGACGATTAACACTTGATGGTTTCATTAATCCTGAGTTTGTTGAGGGAGTTGAAACCTTTATTCATTATGTATGTTCTCAATCTGTATATATGGAGGGTCCAAAGATCAGATGTCTATGTAAAAAGTGCAAACACATTCGTTTCCTTCCTATTAATGAAGTTAATGGGCATTTGCTGAGAAAATTGTTCCCAATTATTTTGAGTGAACACGACATGGGGAACCATTGATTTGTAGCACCTCAAGGGTTAATCAAGTACAATCATCTGTGAACTTAAATGAGTTAAAAGGAGGATTAGATTTAGAACAAATAATGTGGATGCAAATGAAAATCCTTACATGCAAATGGTTTATGATGAAGCCAATTATGTCTTTAAGGAAAATATAGAAAATTTTGAAGAAGAATCAAACCCACATGCAAAACAATTTTTTGAGTTACTACGCTCATTTGACCAAGAATTATGACCAAATTGTGAGATAATGACTCAATTGTCTTCAATTGCTTGAATATTGAACATAAAGGTTGAAGAGCATATTTCTGATCATAGTTTTGATAAAATTCTTGAATGATATAATGAATCATTGCATCCTGATAATACAATGGTTGATACTTTTTACAATAGAAAAAAATTTATTAGTGTTCTTGATTTGTCTGTTGAATAGATTGATTGTTGCAAATTGGTATGTATGTTGTATTAGGGAGATGATATGGAATTACAAGAGTGTGAATTTTGTGGCCAGTCTAGGCTCAAGCCCAGAAAGCGTTCTATGAAATAGAAATTAGTACCCTAAAAGGGGATGTACTATTTTCTGGTAACTTTGAGACTTCAAAGACTACATGCTTATGATGTTATTGCATCTCACATAAGATGGCACAATGAACATGAATAGGAAAATGGAATAATACGTCATCCATCAGATGCACTGGTATGACAACATTTCAATGACACCCATTTTGAGTTTGCAGTTGAAAGTCAAAATGTTAGGTTGGGATTGTCGACGGATGGATTATAACCTTTTGGTCAATCCGGCCAGCAATATCCATCATGGCCAATCATAATTACTCCTTATAATTTGCCTCTATGAAAGAGACATATATGTTCTTGATAGTGATTGTTCTAGGGCCTACAAATCTGAAGAATAAAATTGATATATTCTTACAACCATTGATATTTGAATTGCAGCATCTTTGGGAATATGGTGTTCAAAAATATGATGTGTCTCTGAAATAAAATTTAATGTCAAGAGTGGCTTTGATGTGGACCATTACTAATTTTTTGGCACATGCCATGTTGTCTGGATGGAGCGCAACAGAAAGATTGGATTGTCCTTATTGTCACAATGATTCTGATGCGTTTTATTTTTCTAAATGAGGGCAAAACATATTGGTTTGACAATTACAAGAAATTTCTTCCTCTAAATCATCCATTTAGACACAATAAATAAAATTTCATTAAGAATAGGATGGTAAAGACACCTCCTCCCCCTCACAAAGCTGGTGAAGATATTTCGCAGGAGATTGAGGAATTAGGCTTGCTGAAAATTACAGAATTTGAAGCTAATGAAGTTAATACAAGCTTTAGTAAAAACTTTGGTTAGAGGAAACGAAGTTTCTTTTAGGATTTGTCATATTGGAAAACTAATTTGATACGTCATAATCTAGATGTGATGTATATTGAAAAGAAATATTTTTGATAATTTGTTCAGTAACATAATGAACATTGAAGGGAGGACAAAAAACAATGCAAAATCACGAGCTAATTTGAAACTTTTTTGTAAAATGAATGAGTTACATAAAGATGTTGGCATCGGTAAATATCCGAAAACATGTAACACTTTGGAAAAAAATAAAAGGAAATATTATGTGAATGGTTGAAAAGTCTAAAGTTTTCTAATGGTTATATTTCAAACTTAGCAAGGTGTGTGGACATGAGGAAATACAAATTATTTGGCATGAAAAGTTATAATTGTCATGTGTTTATGCAAAGACTAATTCTAATTGCATTTTGGAAGTTGCTACCGAATAAGGTTTGGGAAGTAATAAACAAATTAAGTTTGTTTTTCAAAAGTTTAACATCATCTAAAATTAAGTTGGCTGAAATGGAAAAACTAGAAGGGAAAATTCCAGTAATTTTGTGCAATTTAGAAGGGATTTTTTCTACAAGCTTCTTTAACTGTATGGAGCATCTACTTGTGCATTTAGCACAAGAGGCAAAACTAGTCGATCCAGTTCAATATCGATAGATGTATCCATTTGAGAGGTAATTCAATGAAAATGATTATAATTGAAGTAATAACATGTTTTTACAACTAAATTGTAATAACCATGTTCGCTAATATAGGCATTTGCATCACTTGAAGAAAAATGTCAAAAACAAGGTTAGACTTGAAGGTTCAATATGTAATGCTTATTTAGTAAAGGAAGCTAGTGCATTTTGTTCACATTATTTTGAGCCTCATCTTCACACAAGAAAAAGGAAAGCTTCTCGTAATGATGATGGGGGAGAAACGAGTGATATTATCCATTTTTACATATCCTAGATGAACATATGGACGTTCCATTAGAAGAATATTAACAGAGGAAGAAATTGAAGCTGCCCATGGTTACATTCTATTAAATTGTCAAGATATTTAATCTTTCGTGCAGTAAGTTGAAATTAATTATTTGGGTTTTGAAATTTAGTGTTGTTCATAAATAAAATATATAATAATGTTTTAGTTTAGTTCGTATCTATTGTGTTTCGTTAATGGACACAAATATCATACATAATATCATAGTCATAGCATGGTAACAATAAATAGTGGAGTTTGCATATAGGGAGAATTGATGGATTACTATGGTAAAATTATTGAGATACTTGAAATTGAGCATCCTGCATTACCAATAAAGTGAAGTGTGATATTTAAGTGTGATTGGTTTGGTCCGACTTCAAATGTTGGCAAAAAAGTGCATAGCCGATATAATCTAGTTGAAATCAACAATTGAAAAATATTGAGACAATTTAAACCTTTCATGTTGGCAATACAAGCGATTCAGGTGTATTACATCCCTTTTCCAACTTATGACAAGATAAATTAAATTGGTGGTCGTTTGTAAAGTTAAACCTAGAGGTGTTTTTGAATCACATGGAAAAGGAGAACAGAGAATTGAAAGTGAAGCGTTTCAGGAAGATGTTTATGAAATAAATGCATCTACCACAAATGAGGATAATGAAACTTTGAACGATCAATCTAATGAATATGTTGAAATTTTATCTGAAAAGGATAACAAGGGCCAGAGGTCTGAAGAGGATCCTAAGTTTGATTCTTATTCTTAAAAAAAAAAAGATGATTGTAATTTACAATTATGTGATGATAGCGATTAATTTGTTTTTATAATTGAATATTATATTCAAAAATCAATTATTTCCTTTTCATTATATTGTCTAAAATATTGAATTCAAATTATTATATTTTTAAAAAATTCAATTAAATATTTCTAAGTGATGTCTAGAGTGGATAGATTAATTCATATCATTAGGCACATTGAAGATGTATAAGTGTTAAACTAAACTACTTTCACTTATCATCGAGATTGGAGTTGAACATATCATCATTTTATTCTAAATTGGCATTTGCAAAATATACCTCTTAACATTATTAATCAAGGAATTTCGATATGGCGACTAATTTCGAATGGT
>JANTPM010000244.1:32809970-32821095 GCA_025434745.1 Erythroxylum divaricatum
ATTCCTATCTTTTTATTTAATAAAATTTCATAAATTTTGAGAAATTTCTCTAGTTTGTTTTAAGAAACAGATTTTTTATATTTAGAAGTGAGAAAACAAGAAATAAATGGAAATGAAATATGCTGAACTAGATTGCAGGAACAATATAATACTTAATAATCATGTAGATGATCTTTGGAGACCTTTAATTACAAAAGTACTATTATTTTTTAAGGTATATATATTATATACAAAGAAGTTCTCTATTTAGACTACAAGAGCTCTACATATATCCATGACATCATAAACCATATATATGACATCAAAAAGGGAAAACAAGTCCCACGGGTATTTCTATTCAAATACCAAAGCTCAACTTCTCTGCTAGGTAGTATTTTTTTAGTGTATGTTAGTGATAGTGAGGAGGGTATCTAAATGTCCTTTTTGGTGTCTTCCAAAGATAAGGGAGACTGGAAGCTCTGCAGAATTTGAGAGGTGTCACAAGTTTGTGAAGATAATTCAAAGCAAGGCTCATGTCTGCTTAGGAATTGGGCCAACCATTTGAATGGTGACAAGAATGATCCTTTCTTTTCATCATAAGCTGCTCTTGAATGACTTTCTCACTCTGAACTGCTTCCTGGATGTTACTCTTAACCAGACTGCAAAACTCGTCAAGGGCTAACATTGAGAAGGGTTCCTCAATAAGAACACCAACCTACGGATACAAATTGAGTATCAGCTTTTACATGTTTCATCCAAATGTTATAGGAATGAAGGAAGAGGGCAAGGCATTAGACATGTCCAGTGAAATTGTCAGTGACAAGAATGCTAAAGATCATAATAAAAGCTCATAATTTCTCCCTCCTACTTCATAAGTGCTAATTATGTCTAATGGTGGCATCAAGATCAATGGTATGTGCTTCTGCCGAAAAATCAAACTAATACAAGTTCAGTTTTCGATATAACCTACGAAGCTAACTTGTTCAAATTGAAAGGGGAAGATCTAGACCTATGGATACAAATTATCAGCTTTTACATGTTTCATTCAAATGTTATAGGAATGAAGGAAGAGGGCAAAGCGTTAGACATGTCCATTGAAATTGTCAGGGACAAGAATGCTAAAGATCATAATAAAAGCTCATAATTTCTCCCTCCTACTTCATCCCAGGTCAGTTCATAAGTGCTAATTATGTCTAATGGTGGCATCAAGATCAATGGTATGTCCTGCCGAAAATCAAACTAATACAAGTTCAGTTTTCGATATAACCTATGAAGCTAAGTTGTTCGAATTGAAAGGGGAAGATCCAGTGCTTGCTCATATGGGCATAAAATTGGATTAGTGTAGGTTAATTTTATAGAACTGCAAAAGTGGGCAATTTGCACTATAGACAGATAGAGATGCATACTTCTTCAATGCAAAATAAGGAAGCAGCGCTGATAAAAGTAGCAGGGACCATAATCCAGTGACAGTCCTCCCAAAGTATAATAGGAAGAGTGAGATGCCAGAGGACCAGAAATCTTGATGTCAAGCGAGTGTATGAAAGAGGTATCGGAATACCCATGAGTTGTTCACAGACACCGATTCCTTCATCAAAACATGATATTTTCGATTCCTGCATCGTTACAATGTTCTTCAAATTATGGACCAGAGTACTATATGATTGATGACTCTTTGTGCAACTTTATAGCATGAGATTAATATAGACTTTGAGAAAACCAAATGACCAAACAATTGAAGAAGCTATCGACATATTCTTGTAGAGAACCCCAAAAATCCAAACTCATCAATTGAAGTGGTAGAATCAATTTACAGGAATCAAAACAAAACATAAAAAGTCTATTGATTAATCATTTAGAGAACTTAGAAAGAGATATACCAGCATAGTTCTCTTTGATTCCTCTAAGTTGAGGAACCGAAGGCTTTGAGATATAAACTGAATAATGCAACGAGGTGGATGCCTAGAATGAAGTACAACCGCTAGATCATCCACATCAAGCAAGTTTCGTAGGTCTTGGCGTACATCTGACCCATAAATCAAATGACACTGCAAATGAAAATTTCACATCATGAACTCGATTCAGCAATTCCAGTTCTTCAAAATAGTTAGAGAAACTACAAGGTATGCTTTTCCTTTACTTTCATATCCTATGAAATCACCACAACCTTCAAAAAACTGACCTTGAGTGCGATAGGGAAGGCCACAATATACTGCAAAAGCGCATCTCTAATGGCAGCATTTTCCCTCGAGCCATCAACCCCAGCAATAACCTGCCTGGCAAAATCATTGGACCCAGAAATGATCTTAGTCCAAGCTTGTTTTCCCTCCACAAATCTCGAATAAGACGCCTCCGTACGGAACACAAGCAACAGAGCCAATGCAGGAGCTGTTAACTGGTAAGGCAAAGAAGAAGCCCTCAAAACAGGGAAAAACCCAGGCAACAAATGCAACTCCACAGCCGTATTATAGCTAGCAATAAACACGGCCACCGAAGTGAAAACAATCACCGGTGGTATCAAAGACAAAATCACCCGAGAAGACAGGCTCGAAAGCAGGTGGCGAACGTGTCGAAGAGAACTTCTGTGCTCGACCCATTTTTCGTGGTCGTACAGAGCCCGTTTCTGTTGCATGCGACGCTCTTTAATGCCGTCGGCCCAGTCTGGAATGGCTCGGAGAAGTGAGACCAGCGACAGGGCCTTAGTGGGTCGAGGTTGGTCTGGGGAGAGAGAGCACAGGGTGGTTTGGCGGGGTTTGGAGGGAAAGTTAGTTACTCGTAAGGCGAGGAGAGTTTTGGGGGTGAAAGTGGAAGAGAAGGAGGACGGGGTGATCGGAGACTTGACTTGGTGTGACATTTGTGGAGGTGGGATGTGACCGTGAGAGTTTAGGGTATTGTGTGTAGAGAGGAGGAAGAGAAGAGAAGAGAAGGAGTGGACATGGTTGGTGGTGTAGTGTGTGAGACTGAGAGTGGGAGTATTAGGCAGAAGCAGAAGAAGAAGAAGATGGGTAGGAACAAGAAGAAGAAGAAGAATGTGGGTCGTTGAAAGCAATTGTCTGTGGACGAGGATTTTAGACATATTCGAGTAATTTAAATTTTGATTAAAGTGAAATTAAAATAATTATTTTAATTAAAATATATTATTTATTATTTTTCTGACTAATTTAAATTTTCAATTCAATTTATTTTAATAATCTAATTTTTTTAAATATTATTTAAAATATGCTAATATCGATTATAAATTACTTTTATCCTAAAATTTAATCTAGACCGAGTTGACTCAGTCTGCGATCCCTAATCTCAGCTACACTGTGTAATTGTCTTCAAGGTTAGACCAAAGATGAAGTCTTTGAGACCAAACAACAGATATTGCTCAATTCATCATCATAATAATCACAAGCTAATAGTATAAGACATTCCATTGGCGCCATTGCCAAGCATAGTACATTGATAACTTCAATCTAAAAAGGAAAATCAGTATCGGTAGTGGGATTGTCGAAATTGGGTTTCACTTCTTAAAGCTTCCCCTCACACCAGGACGAGGCTTGGAGGTATCGGCGGCATAAGAGGCGTGGAGATTCACGAGCTTGTCCTCTTCAAACAGAATCTTTGGGTGTCTCGCTTTGTGGTGGATCTGCATCGTTTTGCTATCCGGCGCCGTCGCTTTGCGGTGGGGACACTACAACTTGGCGTGCCCGCCCTTTTCCTGCCCGGTCCGATCAGCCTGCCCGGCCTTCCCTCCTCCTCTGTTTGTCGTAGCCGCGTCTACCTTCACCGCGACCTCCTTCGCCGTGTGCTTCTTCGGCTTTGCCTTTCCCGTCATCTTCTTTCTCCAACGAACCTTAACCCTAATCCTAACCCTAGTGAATGATTGAGAGTGTTCTTTTTACGTTCTATTGTTATGAATTGGATTCGCCTGCTTACTTCATTCCAAATATCTTGTCGTTGTCAAGAATACGGTCGCCGGTGAACGGAGTAGCTAAACTAAGGTATGCGAATGGAGGAAGGAGAGAGTGAGAGAGTTACAGAAGTGATCTACGAGACACGCTATCACGCCTCTTCAAGGCTTTGCTCTTCCGATTACCCTCGTCTTCCTTCTAAGAAGGTTTGTTTTGACATTTCTTCTCTCTTTTTCTTCCTTATTGGTTCCTATCTTTGTTTTAAAATTGTTCTATCTCTATTTGGTACTTATTGGCATTGAAGTTTTCAATTTCTTGTCATTAGAAGTCCCCAATCGTTTCGATTTTTATCGCAACAGCATGATCGATCATTTTGTTTGTTTATCTCAGGTGATAGGTAGCTGCAAAGGAGGTTTTCTATCCCTTTTCTTGGCTAGAGGTAATTTCAATTTGGCCGAGTTTTTTTTCTTTTGATCAACTACTGGGGATATTATAGATTAACGGCTATGGATATATTTTGTAAAATTAGAATGAATAGATTGCAGTTGTTACTTAATCTTTTGAATGTTGTTTCTTATTTGTTATAACAGTAGGGCCATTTTCAATAGTTTATACATATAGGGTTAACTGATAATGTTTGATTCATTTTTAAAATTGAAGATGTTAATGTTATTTTGAGCAAGAAGATGGACTTTATGCTAACTTGGTTTTGATAGTAGTAGGTATATATATATATTTTTGGTGGCTTTTGGTTGCTAATAATCTTTTTTTTAATATGTTGGTTTTATCTTTTTTTTTTTTTAGTATGTTGGTTTTCAGCTAACGCTTGAATGATAGTTGTTTACCTTCTGGTTGATTATATCTGATTGTGGGATTTTAATTATTCCCCACCTTTTCTTTCTTTCTCTTGTTGCTGGTAAGGTGTCAGTCAACTTAAAGAGAAATGGAGGGGGAAGAAGGACCAAACAAGAATCAAGAAAGCTGCATCCTTGTTTGTCTCTCCGAGAGGTGAGCGTGTGGCTGTTGCTACTGGAGGTCAGATTACCATCTTGAGGAAGGAGGATGACTACCAAGAACCATTTGGAGTTTTTGCGAGTAAGATTTACTTTGTTGAAGTCACAAATTATTATGTATGTCTTTGTTGATACTGTCCAATTTGGTACATGTGAGTTTTTTGTGATTCTTTCATTTTTTATGTTCTCCTAAGGCTGTTCTGCATCCAATTACCATTGCGAATATTAATCTTGATCTTGAATTTGGTACTTTCTGCTCATTTTTTTGTGTTAAACCTATAGACATCCCAACTACTTGTATTAAGTCAATGGTACCCTGTCTTCCTTTTATTTATATATTCTTTTGAATAATTTGCATCACTTATGTCAAGAGCATATAGCAGACAAGAGCCTGCTCATCAATGTACTGTTGCAAAGTCTTTCTCAACCAGAGATAAATTTAAACGTCTAACTCTAAACTTATGCCAACGAGGGAATTTGATGCTCAACATCAAAATGAAATTAAGCATGCAGTCTAACAGTTGCATACCAAGATCCCATATCTCCTTCCCATAGATTGCCAAGTGGATCTACTTGCTACCTTTGCCGTATACATCTGTCCTCAGTAGGTATTCTATTTGGAATGATTACAAAAGAGAGAAAGTTGTTCTTTTTAACTGCATGTAATCTTTCACTAGGCACTCTTTGGCTCAGTTTCTCTGTATACTGTAGCTTGTCTTTTTACAATCACCTCTAGATCTGCAGCCATCTAAGTCCAATCACAGCCTTGCAAAACTGCAGACGCTTTACTCTGGAGACTTATATCCGAGTCACATACTGCTCTAAAAGAGATATTCTTGATTAGGACAATGGGTGCCAATTATCCATCAGAAATGAATATCCTTCCGATTCCAAACCTTCTTTTTAGAAGGACCCTAACATTATTCTTAACCTATCTCTCTTCCTGCAGTCCAAGTATAAGTTTCTGGAATTTTAGGACTCCAGAAACTTCTTCCCTTCAGCAATCTTCTGCTGCATAATAAGCATCTTGATTTGAGTTCTTTGTAGGTTTCTCTGGTCCACCAAATTACCATTTGAGAACAAGATATTTGGCAATGTCTGAAAGGGTTAAAATCTCTCATCACCATGACTTTCTTGCAACATATTGATGGTTGATTTATACTACTTAATGATTCTGTTGTGAGTTTTTCTAGTTTGTCAGTTTAACATTGAATACACTTAATAATCCAGAGAGTTCAGTTTTGTACTTTTTGCTATTTACTTATGTCCTACTGAAGCTTTTTTCTGACTCATATTCCATGAATCAGGTAGCAGCCTTGGTACATTTATTTCTGGAGTTTGGTCAGAATCTCATGATATTCTTGGTGTTCTAGATGACACCAATACACTTTACTTTGTCAAAGAAAATGGTGAAGAGATGACAAGGATTACAAACAGGCAATTAAAAGTGTCTCTACCAATAATAGGGCTAATCCTGCAGGATAATGTTGATGCAAAAACATCTTGCTTGTAAGTTTCCATCACAAATAATCCAAAGTTGTGCATGTGTTTATAAATGTTTGCCCGCTATGTTAAACTTGTCAGCTGATTACTCTATCGTGAAAAATTTCAGGTGTAGCTTCATGTTGTTAACAAATGATGGATCTCTTCACCAAATAGAGCTCTGTCAAGAATCAAATATTTCAATTCCCCCACTGAAAAGCTCAAGCGGTGGCTTAACCGCAAAGAGACAGTTCCCTAACGATGTTGCTTGCTTTGAATATGATCCAGAGCATTCTCTTCTTTTTGTTGTTGGCAGTACTGTTACTATGCCATTGGCATCTAGTGGGAATTCTGGTAAGTTTTAATTTGATTTCTATGCTATTCAGGCATAATATTGATCTGTTAAGGGTTTTCTTGCATAATGTTCTGCTAGTTATTTTATTGGGCTGTGCTGATTTTGTTTCAAAACTGTGATGTTGGGTGACCTGATCCTACCATCAATGAGCACAATTGTTCTTTGTCAAACCTGTTGGGAATGAATTTGCATAATTCACAAAACCTTGGGGAATTCTTGCCATCAGACTGTTTTTAAAACTTTTAGTTAAATATGTTTGCTGATTTGTTTATTTTTTTACAGGATACTGTCATCTGTCTCTTTGGCACAAATGTCAGACCTTAGAACTGAAATCATTGTTCACCCTTCAACTTGAAGGCATGTATTTTAAACCACAAGGGTACGTAGGTCATCTAACACAGCCAAAGGTGCTAATGTCACCACAGGGCAAGTTTGTCGCTACTTTGGATGTTAGGGGATGCTTATACATTTTTGAGCTCAATATAGAATGCCACACACTTTCTAACTTTTCTGGCCGAGTGAGTGTCAGAACACCAGAAACAAATAAGTTATCTACTGAGATTGATGAACCTTTTGGTAACATAAAGGACTTTACTTGGTGGTCTGACCATATTTTGTCTATTGTGAAAGGAGATGGCACATTCACTATGATTAATATCCTTACGGGCATGAGTGTACAAGAGAATAATCCTGTATATTCAATGCCTGTTGTAGAAAGAGTACGACAATTGAAAGGACATGTGCTTCTTCTAGAGTGCAAAATGTGTCCAGAGATTCAAGTTTCATCTAAACATGAGAGGGAATTAAGTGACTCTTCTAAGTTAGAGGAGAATATTGGAGAAGAATGTGACTATGCTGATATTTCCGGATTGCAATGGAGCCTTATATCAATTTCACAGAGATCTATTCCAGAACTGTATAATATCTTAATTAGCAAACATGACTATCAGGCAGCATTGGACTTTGCTAATCATCATGGCTTGGACAGAGATGAAGTTCTAAAATCACAGTGGTTACACTCTGGTCATGGAACAAGAGAGATAAATATGATTTTATCTAATATTAAGGATCAAGGTTTTGTAATTTCTGAATGTGTTGATAAAGTTGGACCAACTGAAGATGCAACCAAAGCATTACTTGCACTTGGGCTGCGTGCAACTGATCGGTTCTGCTTTTCAGAGTCTTATGATTGTGTATATGGCCAAATGTGGAAATTCCGTATGGCTAGACTTCATTTATTGCAATTCAAGGACAGGCTAGAAACATATCTGGGAATAAACATGGGCAGGTACTATGTCCTGTTGGTGATATGGATGTTCACATTTTGTTGTTCCCTGCTTTTGCTCCCTCCCACAAATTAGTTTTAGAACTCAACTTGGTTGAGATATATAGTTGCATGGGCATGCAAAATAGCATTTACGTGAATTCTTTTGAAACTACTTTGGCAGAAAATGTTTTATGATAGCTACGAATCATCAGTACTTTGTCTGAATAGTGTATGTGTTCATGTGATTCATGTGCTATTCATGCATTGATTGTTATCCTGTAGTTGCAGTGATCATTGCTTTTGGTATCAGTTCTACCTTGGAATTTTAGATTCTTGAAATCCAAAAACATGTTAAGCTACATGCAATTGAGTTTGACGTATATATTCATTGATGGTTTCTTCCCTAGAAGTTTTATGCACCTTTTACAAGTGACAAAAATGCTGTGATTCCTTGAAGCTACAATAGGATTTCAATGATTGTTGTGACAATTAAGAGTTTCTTTGACACTTTCATAGTATGGAGATTTAGTATGTAATCTACTTATCTACCAAGATTTACACATGGTTATTAATTGTTGTCTGCATTGTTTTTTGGAATTTGCTACACTTTGGGAAGTCTTATGATGTTTAACATAGTTATTTTCTGTGGCTTTTCAACTGACTGAGAGATTAATGATATGGTTTTGTGCAGGTTTTCTGCACAGGAATATAGCAAATTTCGCTTTGTGTCTCTAACTGAGGCTGCTGTTACACTTGCTGAAAGTGGAAAAATTGGTGCTTTGAATCTTCTCTTCAAGCGTCATCCCTATTCGTTGCATCCTTTTATTTTGCAAATATTAGCTGCAATCCCTGAAACAATTCCTGTTCAGACATATAGGCAACTTCTTCCTGGAAGTTCTCCTCCCTCAAGCATTCTTCTTAGAGAAGAAGATTGGGTTGAAAGCGCGGAGATGGTAAGTTACATTAACAATTTATCTGGCAATCATGAGATTGATCTCCAGATCAGAACTGAGCCCATTATTAAGCATTCCATGGGTCCTCTTTGGCCATCAGTTGATGAACTATATTTGTGGTATAAGAATAGAGCTAAAGATATCGATCATTACACTGGACAGCTGGAGAACTGCCTTTGCCTTATTGACGTTGCTTGTCAAAAAGGCATTGAATTACAAAATTATAAGAAGGATATTTTATATTTACACCACCTTATATATTCTGATGACAGCAGTGATGAGATAGGCTTCAATATTACTCTTGTTGCCTGGGAACAGTTGTCTGATTATGAAAAATTCAGAATGATGCTTAAGGAAGTGAAAGAAGAAAATGTGGTCAAAAAGTTGCATGATTTGGCAATTCCTTTTTTACAAAGTAGGTTTCATGAGTCAACCTCTATTACTCAAGATCCACCCTCACATGGACAACTCTCATTAGATGAATGTGAATCATTTATGGTCCGATGGCTAAAGGAGGTTGCATTGGAGAATAAATTAGACATCTGCTTGAAGGTCATTGAGGAAGGATGCAAGGATTTGCAAGGCAATGGTTACTTCAGGGATGATTTTGAAGCTGTAGATTGTGGTTTGCAGTGCATATACTTGTTCACAGTTATAGATAGATGGGGTACTATGAATGCCTTATTGTCAAAGCTTCGACAAATGCAGGGTAAGATTCATTTTGACATTCTTGTTCATACAATGCATATTGAAATTTTGTTGCATATTCCTTAGCAAGTTAATTTCTTCTATGCCCAATCCATCGGCGGGTTCTAGCCTGGGCTTGGGATTGGCTATTCACATCGGGTGGAAGGGAAGGAAGAGTAATAGTTGATGCAAATTGGAGGTTTAATTATATTAAGGATATAGAATTTTAATTTACAGATAATATTATATGGATAAGATTTCATCATATGTTTTTAATCAAGTTCATATCTCTGATTTTCAGCTTTTTTTGGTGATAAAAACAATTTCTTTTTCTTGCTTTTCTTCATCGTGGCTGTATTGAGCTTCATTGTCTTTATACCATTGAAAAATAATATTTCATTGTTTCTTTTTTTAACTTGAGATATGTATCCTCAGAAATCCTATTTTCTGTTATACATATTTATCTGGTTAATTAAGACTATAGTTGTTATATTTGATACTAAAATGTGCTTACTAATCTGGGTCAATAACTTTTTACTTTATAGATGCAGAAACACATATTGGAAGCCTTGAAGAAAGACTCAAACTTGCAGAAGGTCATATTGAAGCAGGCAGGATTCTGGCACATTACCAGGTTTTTGTTTTCACTTTGTGATGATTTATTCTGATTTGGTGTTTTTTATTACTTTTCTCTATGGTTCACACTCCAGCTGTACATTATATGAAAGTACACCTATCATGGTCTCTTCTGCTGCTTGACTAATTATTGTTTTATTAGGCATTTATTGATGTCTTACCTTGTATAAGGAAATCTTAATAATGATTTTCTTTTAGTTAAGATCATGAATTGACTGCTTAGTGACAAAAAACAAAAGTACTAAGATCAATGGTGAGCTGATAATGTTAGCTGTGTCATCCTAGTATGATGATTCTCCAATTTGCATTTATATGTATCTTCTGTAACATACTAATTGAAATTGACATTTTTGGAATGATAGTTGTGTAATCTAATGGCATCAATTAGTTAACTAAATTGGCTAGACTAGCTCTTTGAGCCTCTTGATCATTTTGGTTAGTGTTGTGGTTAGTTTCCCAAAGCTGGCCAGAATAACTAACAATCTGATGATTGGTTGGGTAGGGAGCCAAGTGAAGTGGTCTGTTAAACCAAGTCAATTGTGAAATCCAATATATATTTTTTTGCTACATTCTGATTCATTGTCTGAGTCATGTTGTGGTAATATTCATTGAACTTTTAAAAAATTACTAGATATTTATAACATATTAATAAGCTGTAAAGATTGATTATTACCTAAGAAGCACAGACACGGACACGGACACGGACACGGGATACGGCACGGACACGGACACGAACACAAGGACACACCAACTTCTAAAATTTGGTGGACACGGACACGACATATATATATATATATTATAAAATTTAGAATTAAGAAAAAAATTCAAAATTCATATTTCAAGACTTCCAAAAATTCATA
>JANTPM010000244.1:32821195-32838373 GCA_025434745.1 Erythroxylum divaricatum
TGCTCTTAATCTTTGTAATGATGAATTGATAGAATGGATTGGTTGTGTTTGATTTTTCTTGAGGACAAGCAAAGGTTAAAGTGTGGGTAGGTTGAAATTGTGTTTTTAGATTATGTTTCTAGTGTGTTTTCATGTGTTTTAAGTGCTTCTTTGTGTGTTTTAGTTCTAGTTTATTTCATCTTTTGCATCTTTTGAATTTTTTTCTTGATCTTTGAAGTGTTAGTTGTTTCTTTACATTATCTAGTATTTTTGCATAGTTTTGGAGCCTATTTGTAAGATAGATTGATGCACCTTGTTGATGAATTGTGCAGGTATCAGATTTGCAGTGGATGTGATACAGGTGATTTAATGACACCACTAGGTAGACTTAGAGAATTCAAATGATAATAAAATCTGGTAAAGAGTAAGGACAATGTGTGAGAAGCTTGTAGTTCAAATTTCAAGTAAATCAGAGATTCAGAGAAGAAGTTATGATCAAATGAGTGAAGAGTGTAAAAAGTTGTCATACTGTAAGCACGATTGTGCAACTACCAAATGACACCTTTCTGTCAGGTAGAACTTGCCAAGATCAGGTTAAATATTATAGGGACTTCTTCCTCCAAAGCTAGAGGCGCAACAACTTCTTTTCCATTCTTCATGCGATATCATGATCTTCCTAGATGTGCAATCATTTTTTATGACCAACTTAAAATTCGAGCATGCTAAGGAGGAATTCTCTTAAAAAAGCATTTGACTTCTAAACAATAAAATAAGTGGGCTTTGGAAAACCTAAAGAACATAATTCTAAATTGCTAAATGTGAAACAGTGTTAAGACTTTAAAATTTAAGCTAAAATGATAATTTATTTAAGTAAAGGGTGAGTAGAAAGTGTAAAGAAATTTGAAACAATAATAGGTTTAAGTAGTATGATTATGTAGTGAGGTCCTTTATGTTGTGATATTACTGTGCTTATTTAACCTTCTCAAATTCAATTTCGTTAAACAATTCTCACATAATCATTTAACTTCCAATTATCCTCCAATCATGACCATGTCCTAAATAACTGCCCTAAAAGTAGATTTTTACATGGTATTATTCCGAATTTATAATATAATGCAAAACAAAACTTTGTGTTTTTTAGGAAGATTTGGTTTTTTAATTTTTCGATATTTAAAACGTTTTTAGAGCTTATTAAATGTCAAAACTGGACCGAACCGTGTGAACAAGGGTGTACAAGGCCGGTCCACTTATGTGTAACCGTAAGACGGACAAAAGGGTAAAAGAAATTAGGGTTTCACATATATAATATAACACATACAGCCGTGTGAGGGTGTTTGCGGCCACTACCTTGTCTTGGTAGCTTCTCTGTCTAACTCCAACTCGAATTTAGTCTCTCTTTAAACAAAATTTGATGCGAAGTTTGCTTTGCTTGGCGTTTAAGCATTGTGGTTCTGTCTTTGAATCAGGTGATTTGAGCTTCGGGGATTGCTTTCTGAGTGTTTAATCTGTTGGGCAAGATGCAAAACGAAGAAGGGCAAAACATGGATCTTTACATCCCAAGAAAATGGTATTATCTTTTTTACGTTTATATAATGGTATGGTTTTATCAGTTTTATGGCCATAACACATATTATGGTGGGTGCTGTTGCAGTTCGGCCACCAATAGGCTTATCACCGCCAAGGACCATGCATCTGTGCAGATTAATATTGGGCATTTAGATACCAATGGCCACTATACAGGCCAATTCACCACTTATGCTCTCTGCGGTTTCGTCCGCGCTCAGGTTTTGTTATCTTTTCTGTTTCTACCCTTAACTTTAGTGCGTTGCTATTTGGAAATTTGCTTGTTGTTTTTGACTAGGAATTGCTTTTTCTAGATTATGTATTGCTTAACAGAAATGAAAAGAGAAAAAAAAATCTTTAACATTGAACATGAGGATTCTGGTTTAGTTTGTGGTTGTTTTATTTTTTTCATTTAGACCTGTATATTGGACGTTTTTGGTCTGATGCAATATATAACATGATAATACCGTGGGATGCTCTTCATGTTCATGCTTTTGATTCAGCAGTTTGTTTAATGTGAAAATGACGCAATTGATTCAGATGGTTTAAGAAGTATTTATATGAGATGGTTATTGTTATTGTAATTATCAACCTTGAGAAGTCATGGCATTAAGCATGACCTTTGCTAACCTTAGGAGCAGTAAAGTTCATAGTTGGTGGGTGGTGGCATTTTAAATATTGAAGTTCTCAATCCATACTTTTATTCATCTATTAGGGCTGTTAAACGTCTTTAAACTTTTGGATGCATTCTTGGAATTGCTCTTAGAATGTAAGTTAGGTTTGAATCATTGGTTGATGCAAATTCAAAGTTTTGGGTTCCTTGTGTAAAGATTCAACATGGTGTTTGTGCTGATACCCTTCTTTGGATTTTTTCTGTGTGAAAGAAGTTGAATGTAATGTTTATCACAGTGAATTTATTTTACAGGGTGATGCTGACAGTGCCATTGACAGGCTTTGGCAAAAGAAGAAAGCTGAACTTCGTCAATGATGAACTAGTATTGACTTTGTATGCCCTTATTTAGACAAGTTAAGTGCACGTAGGGAATGTGATATCGGTCTCTTGAAACTATTCTCTTTCAATTTTGGGAATGCGCGATTGAATTGTGGACAAATAATTTACATCTATGTTTTGTTCGTTTGATGTTAAGACTCCATCTTTTGGCTTATAGATTGCTTTTGGCGTGCTTTGTGTTGCTTGTTGAGTTTTAGTTGGAGGAGGAAACAATCATTTGATATAGTGGGTTGCTCAAGTTGGAGAAATAACAATCAGACTAAAGTTATATCTGGTCCCCGCGAATGGACCCTGTGGGCCGTATTGGTCTCATTCATTGGAATGAATGAGAGCAAGTAATTGGTGAAGGTCTAATGTTATTAGGATCGTAATGCTGTCTGTCTGGGGTCATCTTTCCTAGGCAAGCCGGTGGAAAAGCAAAAGGAAGAATAGAATTATGTGTTCATGCATATTTATAAAATCGATTGAAGTGGGCTTGCCTTTTTCGGTGAGAGTTTGATAGATAGACAAAAACCCTTTCAGATTTTAATACTGGTTCAAAGAGTGGCCTAGTTTCTTCTTAATGCATATTTTTTTTACAATAATAAAGTTAGGTGGCTATGGTGAATTCATGGTTCTTTAAAGTGATTAGATAATTTTATCCATTATTAATTAATTGTAACCATTCTGATTGCAGTTCATTTCTTATTCTCTAGAAGAAAGCAGCTACCTTTTTTTTTTTTTTGTAAAGAATGAAAATAACAAGACATTACATGTTAGGTCGCCGGTGCTAGGTCGCCGGTGCCTGACCCCAACAGATCCTCTTCTAGGAGAGGTAAGCAGCCCTTAGGATAAACAAACACGAGGTCCAGTCTATGGGCAGCTTTTTCTAGTTAGGAGTGTGATAAGGTGAGAGTGAGTTCCTTTTAAGAGTTAAAAGTAATAATTGATCTATTCGTGCCTCTTGAGGATGGTTAAAGAAAAGCAACATGTTTCAGAAAAGAAACCAATTACATAATAAAATGTTTGCTGGTCAAATTCGTGGCTGTATAGATTTACGTAAACTTGAAAATTTCAGGCTAAGTGGGGAAAATTCTTCTGTGTCAACCCAATTTGCTTTATCTGGCGCTCAAGGGGGGAGCTAGTAGGGCTTCTCCTTTCATGTATATAACAACTCAAAATTCTCAAGCTCCAATTAAATATATTAAATTTATAAACATTAATTAAATCAAATTATTGATTTAAAATCATTAACTCGTCGAATACTTATCTAAAAAATAATTTATAAATTATTATATGTATTTTATAATAATTACTATTTATTCAATACACACTCAAAAGATAAAAAATGTATGTTCTAATATATTTTTCATTTTTTAGGTTAAATCAAATAGGTTATCTAGCAGTTAGAAACTAAGCTTGATTAAATTTAGAAAATTCAGTTCCCCAAGTATTGTTTTTGGAAAAATGGATGAGAGAAGAAGTTGAAGAGTTAGCAAAATTATTGTATTTGTCAGGTAATCAATAATAAAGGAATCGGAATAAAAAAAATAGGAATGAAAATGAAAAATGAGAATTAAAATAGGAATTACATTATTAATTATGAGTGGCTGGTATGGTATTAAATAAAGTTAATAGTTATACTAATATTTGGTATTAAATATTAAAAATGATAATGGGAATTTTTTTTACTCATATTTAGTTATTATATGATTTATTTTGTAAATAATTAATTCATTTTTTATATTTATAAATAATTAATAAAAATTTCAATGATTTATAAAATTATTAAATTCAAATAATTATAAATAATTATTATGATAAGAATAAAAGTATAAATGAAATAAAATAAAATAATTGTTTAACAAATTAATATAGAAATCGTAATATATTTTTTATGATAATATTTTGGTAAGAACAATATCATAATAATATATTGATAATATTATAATAATATCTCTTATTTCTTATTATCAATATTTGATGAGAACATATACCTATAACCCTTCACCTCTTTAAAAATAAACGTCTTAAAAAAATTATACCTATTTTGTAACTTTCTTCCCCCGCTTTATAAATGAAATTATTGTTAATAATGAACTAAATATTATTTTCTAGCCACACTTTATTCATAACTTTATCAAATATTTAAAATAAATTATTAATATGTCTAACAAAGCCAGATGCATTAATAGACTTCAAAAATATTGAGTCATTTGTAGAATAAACCAAAAATTAATAATAGACTCTTATCTCTTATTTGTTCAACCACCACACATGATTGAATACCCAAAAATAGCCTAATGCACTCTTCTTTCATCCAAATAAATTTTAATTTTATAAACTAAGCAATTCAAAAGTTTATCTCTTAAGTCATTAATCGAATGAGTTTTGTATCCCGAACCATAAAAGGCTATTGCATCCACCATAGGCTGATAATAGTAATTGTGAAGCATTAAATGGTGAACCTGTATCATACTATCATCTAGCTACTGTCATACTTACATTATGAATCGCATCTCTTGATTGCATTACACTACGAATTGAAGGTTAGACTTCAGGAGTTGTTCATGGTGCAACAAAAACTAATTACCTGCCTTTTTCCTAAGGTCAGGCGCAGAAGTAACATTTGCTTCTTGCTGGGCTCGTGATGGAACATTAGCACTATCACTATTAATTTCACCATTTTCAGAATCATCATGAAAACCAGCAAATGAACAATAAACTTCTACTATCATTTTCAAAATTCAACCTTTCCTTTTTATTATTCCCATGCTAATATTCTTCAAGCAAAATTTTCATCTACCACTTCACATCATAACTTATTTTTTTACAAGGTTTCATATATCCTTTAACCACAGCTAATTGCTACTTTAATAAGGTTATTCCTCCACCTTTTAGATGCTTATTGCAAACTAAGCAAATAGTAGGTTCTTCATACTTAGAATCAATACAGCATGAGCCCAAACTGGATCATTGTATCGTCTTGAAGTGGTTTGATCAGAACTAGTTGAACTTCATTTATTTGTAAAAATAAATGAATGCATACGTCAAAATAAAGAATACATAATTTCATTATACAATGCACATGTCCATCTTATATAATATAACTCATACATCTCAATTTCATAAAACACATTTCACGATAAGTCAAAAACTAACAATTCAACTATTTAACAAATATAATTACACAAAACATATATAAACAATATCCATTTCCATCAATCACAAAAAATATATAAATAATTTTCATTTCCAACAATCACAAAGCATACATAAATAATTTACATTTCTAACAATTTCATTTCCAACAATTTCGAACAATTTCAATTCAAAGTTTCAAAGATGGGGATCAAGTTGAAGGATATGATTTACATAATCATGACTAAATAATGAATGACATATCTTGTACAATTATTCATACACATCTATTCATAGCATGAGGATCAAATTAAAGGATATAACTTTTCGAAATTTTTATTTAAAGCTTTGAATCTTGTTTTCATTTCTAATAAACCATAATATTATATCCACCATTCTATATTTGGTTCCTTAATATATAAATTGCTTCTATGATTTTTAATCGATATTAATAAGTCTTAATATAAGTGGTTGGAGTTTAGCCTACAACATGCTCACAATTTGGAAAAAATATTCCTTTTGGACATATCTACAACACTATTTTTACACGTTATCTATTATAAATATTTATTATAGCCCACATATATATTACCAAATAATTCAATATATTTTACATATTAATTAAATGGAAAGAAATGACAATTTATGTTTTCAATTTTCTCCAATTTCAATTCAAAGTTTGAAACATCACAAAATATATATAAACAATTTTAATTTTCAAATTTCAACAATTTTCAACAATTTCATTTCTAACATTTTCCAACAATTTCAATTCAACCAATAACAAAACATAAATAAAAATTTTCATTTCCAACATTTTCTATTTCCAATGATTTTTTACAAATTTGAACAATTTAAATTCAAAGTTTTAAACATCACAAAAAATACATAAATAATTTCCGGCTCTAAATTTCCAACAATTTCATTTCTAACAACCAATGATTTCATTTCTAACAAACAATAATTTCAACCATCACAAAATAATAAAATATGAGAATCCGTGATTGTGACTGGTGCGGTGGTGGGTTGGTGACATGGGGCGCAGTGGTGGTCTTCGGATGACCGGAGTGAGAGTGATGGTGAGGGTGAAGAAGAGAAAGAGTGAGTGTGAGAGAGAAAATCACGAGAGAAAGAAGAAGATAAGCAACATGGGGGCATTAAAATTAATTTGATTTTTTGTATGAAAAAGAAAGTGAGTGTGTGAGGTTGCGAGAGAGAAAATAAAGAGAGAAAGAAGAAGAGTAGGTATTGCTTGGTACTAGCTGAAACAAGCCGGTGCAGATCAATTTAAGAAGTATAGTAACCGACACGGACACGCGATATAACACAGATATAGACACGAAGACACACCAATTTTTAAAATTTGGTAGACACGGACACGACATATATATATATATATTATAAAATTTAGAATTAAGAAAAAAATTCAGAATTCATAATATAATATATATTGATTGATATGTTTCAAGACTTCCAACATATTGATAGTTCATACATATTTGGTACTTTATAAGCCCATCTCAAAAAACATGGAGCATATATTCTATGGAGCATATATTTCATTAAGAAATGTCCGAGCAGTCTCTAGACGTGTTTGAGCTGTGTCCACCGCGTGTCAGTGGGTGTCCGACACGGACACGTGGACATGGCTCCATTTTGTCGTGTCCGTGCTACATAGATTATTACATATAGTTTTCAATCTTACTTTCTGAATCAGTTTATTTGTTGCTTAAATTTGATAGTTTGGGAATCAAAGAGTTATAAACTAGTTCTTTTATATATTTCAATCAAATATTTTATAGGTGTTAAATTTTTTGAAAAATTGGGCCCAAATCAACTGAATACATACAAGTCCAAATGAGGTTTCACCCTAAAACGAATTGGTGATAGGAGTAATTCATTAGACGTATATGTATACTCAAGGCCATATATTCTTTTCATGTGAGACAAACTCCCACTTATATTTCAACAAGCTGGCCTCACGTGTGGGCTAATTTAAGGCCCAACACGTGACAGTCTATTGTGTCGAGGTAGTGACGACTGATCCACTAGGCTTATATGTTAGTTTTCTTTCCTTTCTTTCTTCGATGTGGGACACTCATATGTGGGTATTCTCAACACTCCTCACATGTGAGTCCTTTTCTAGTTGGGCAATTTGGAGAGGTACGTAAACAATCCTCATTAGGTTTGGACTCCTACTGGGGCAAACAATACTGCTGGGCCACTTGTTGCATGTAGACTTGAAATCCTTCTCCAGTTGCTTAAATGATGGGTCCCTTTCTAGGGCAAATAGTAGGTCAAGATCTAATTTGCTCTGATACTATGTTAAATTTGCAATGGGCCAATGGGCCCACACGAGGAGGGAAGTTAGACCACACAGGTCCAAGTAAGGTTCTATCCTAAAACTAATTGAAAGTAGGTAGAGTAGCCTACTAGGCTTGTATGTTAGTCTTCTTTCCGCTCTTTCTTTGACGTTGGACTCTCACATGTGAGTATTCTCAACAATAGGCATATGAAGTCCTCAATATGTTAATTGGAAAATTACTAATGTATCTAACTTTATTAATATATACTTTTTTTTGGTTACTAAATTGTCTATAAAATTAATTTAATATAATGTGCAAAAATTTTGTACAATGAATACAAATTATTACTTATCACTAGTCGACTTTTGTTTGATCTTTCCTTGAGCTTCCTGATTCAGTGAAGTGTTGATCAGGATTGCTATATGCCATGTTTCCTGTGGTCTCGTCCAAAGTGATTTTGATGGTGTCTTTTGCTTTCAGGTACCAAAGCCAATAAATTTTTTTCTCAACGCTCGTGCCGATGAAAAGGGTGTAAAGCAGATTCTTCGCCTAATACTTTCAAAATTTGCTCGTCGACAGCAAGGCCGGTCAGATAATGATTGGGCAAATATGTGGCAAGACATACAATGCATACGAGAAAAGGCTTTTCCCTTTCTTGATCCCGAGTATATGCTAATGGAATTCTGTAGAGGACTACTTAAAGCTGGAAAATTTTCTCTGGCAAGAAACTATCTAAAGGGTACAAGTTCTGTGGCCTTGGCATCAGATAAAGCAGAAAATCTTGTCATTCAAGCTGCACGTGAGTACTTCTTCTCGGCTTCAACTCTGTCTTGCCCTGAAGTAAGTGCACATACATTCTATGCTTGTTATTGTCAATGAAATTCCTTCATTTGATACTTTAATCGCTTAGCATTTGGTCCATGAAATCTCGAAGATATCGTGATCAGTTGCATTATTCTTCATTATTCCTTTGGCTTCAGGGCTTGCATTTTTAAATGTGAAATATTTTATTTGTTGAGAAGTTATGGTGAAATTTCTGAATTGACTACAATAGCAACCATGCTATAATAATGGCCCTAGCATTCACCTTGTCCTAAAAAGTAGATTTCTAAGTTCATGATCTCTTTTTTATTAATCCGAAAAGCTGTACATCATTTGTACTACTAATGCCAAATAGTACAATAACTATGATATATGTGGAGTTTCCTCATGCATTTGGGCTTGATTGCTTCATTATGAATAATATCTTAGTCAATTAGCTGTTTATTGATTCTGCGGCTCACGATCTTCCCATTTATATTTATTGATTCTTTTTTGTAACTTGTTTCAGATCTGGAAGGCCAAGGAATGCCTCAGTCTGTTTCCAAGTAGCAGAAATGTTAAAACAGAGGCTGATTTAATTGATGCACTCACAATCAAACTTCCAAACCTTGGAGTTACTCTGCTACCCTTGCAATTTAGGCAAATAAAGGATCCCATGGAGATGGTTAAAATGGTAATCACTAGTCAAGCTAGTGCTTATTTACCTGTTGATGAAATTATGGAGGTAGCCCAACTTCTTGGATTAAGCTCTTCAGATGACATATGTACCGTTCAGGAAGCTATAGCTAGAGAAGCTGCAATAGCTGGTGATTTGCAATTGGCATTTGATCTGTGCCTGACATTGGCAAGAAAGGGACATGGTCTCATTTGGGATTTATGTGCTGCGATTGCTAGGGGACCTGCACTTGAAAATATGGATTTAAGCTCTCGTAAACAGTTATTAGGTTTTGCATTAAGTCATTGTGATGAGGAATCTATTGGTGAGCTGCTTCATGCATGGAAAGATCTAGACATGCAAGGCCAGTGTGAGAATTTGTTGATGTTAACTGGGATGAATTCTCCTACATTTACGACTCAAGGTTTAACAGCATCTCCCTTCCATCATAAGCCGGATATGGTTGACCTCAGTGATTACTCCGATCAGTTTAAAGGGATGAGCCATGATGATAATGAAGTTCATTTCAATGCCATCAAGAACATACTTTCTTCTGTTGCTAAGAGTTTCCCTGGTGAGGATGGAACTGATTTAGGATTGCCATGGAGAGAAAGCACAAAGATATTATCCTTTGCTTCTTGCCAACTTCCATGGTTGCTTGAATTGAGTACGAAAGCCGAAAACCTTAAAAGATTGATACCTAATTTTATTCCTGGAAAGGAATATGTGAGCTTACAAACACGAGCTATGATGACTATTCTGTCCTGGTTAGCAAGAAATGGTTTTGCACCCCATGACAATGTAATTGCCTCTATGGCAAGGTCAATCATGGAACCTCCTGTTACAGAACAGGAAGATGTCATGGGTTGCTGTTTCTTGTTAAATCTTGTGGATGCCTTTAGTGGAGTAGAAGTAATAGAAGAGCAGCTGAGGATAAGAGAAAACTATCAAGAGATTTGTAATATCATGAATGTCGGGCTGACATACAGTTTACTGCATAACTTTGGAGTTGAGTGCAAGGGTCCAACTGAGAGGAGGGAACTTCTGATAAGGACATTTCAAGAGAAACATACACTACTCAGTTCTGGTAATTGGCTTTAATGCTGAAGTTTTTGAAATTTGTACTCCGAATTATTTGGGTACAATTTTGTTCATGATGCTGCATGTTTAATGACAATGACTGTGAGGTCTTTGCCTCTCAACTACCGTGATGTAATTCTTGTCTTATCATTTCAAATGCAGATGAAATGGAAAAGTTTAACAAAGTGCAATCAACATTCTGGAGGGAATGGAAGCTGAAATTAGAAGAGAAAAAGCGGGCTACTGAACATTCTAGAACATTAGAGCAAATCATTCATGGTGTTGATGCTTCACGCTTTCTGTCTGGTGACGTAAATTACATTGAGAGTTCTATTTTCACACTGATTGAATCAGTGAAGACTGAAAAGAACTTTATAATAAAAGATGTTTTGAAATTGGTGGGCACTTATAATCTAAATCGCAATGAGGTACATATCTATAACCTATTAAGGATGCACGTGATATGCATGCATATATAATTTTGTCTTTATGACTAAAAATAACTGTTAGTTTGTGAATGGATTTTCTGTTCATCACTAAGCTTTAATTTTATGGTTAGTAGTGTCAACATTACCAAATTTATGAGGGTCTTTTCTTTTAATGAGAACTTGAGATGAATTTTGGGTTCCTAAGGTTTTTGGTAAATTTATATATATATGTATAATCAATGCATTTGTGTTAGAACTCAAATTTTCAAATTTTCATATATTATTTTGTTGAATTTCGTTTACCTGTGCACACCAAAACAAATTTAATTGACATACTTCGATCTAATTATGCTTGCCTTCATCCCTTTTCTACGTACTATTTGATCATGATCTAAAGATGTTATTGAACCTATTTTAGATTAAAATAAACACCACAATAACGTCCCTGCATGAATATATTTATTCTGTGTTCATCTTGTTCAAATTTAACCCAACCTTAGTTCAAAAAGAGCAGTTTATGTTGATCACCTTTCAAAACATTCCCTATTAACATTTCATATTTCCATATATCTCAGCAAGATTATTTGCTAGTGCAAGAGAATTTAGTAACCTGTTGAAATTTACTATTTAGTTATCAGCAGTATTTTATCCTTGGATTTGCAAAAAGGAAATCACTTGCGCTTGTGACTTGATAGATAATGAAGTCTTACTTTGTTCAACAGGTGCTACTGAAGTACCTAACCTCTATCCTTGTGTCTGAGGTTTGGTCTAATGATGATGTAACTGCTGAAATATCTGGAGTAAAAGGAGAATTAATTAATTGTGCTTCCAAAACTATAAAAACTATTTCTTTGGTTGTATACCCTGCAATTGATGGGTGCAACAAGGAGCGGCTTGCTTACATATATAGCCTGCTCTCAGACTGCTACTTGCAGTTGGAGGAAAACAAAGAACCAATGCCAGTAATGCACCCAGGTTCTTCAAATCTGTCTGCTTTAGAAATGTCTCACTTGTGCAAGGTGTTCACACAAGAATGTCAGAGAGTTTCTTTTATTAAGGACCTAAACTTCAAGAATATTGCTGGATTAGACAGTCTAAATTTACAACATTTCCGTGATGAAGTCTACAGATGTGTTGATGAAGTTAACTTAGAAGCCTTGGCAAAAATGGTACAGACACTTGTTGGTATTCATGGAGATTTGACGCGTGACGATCTCATGTCACGGCAGGATGTTTACGAGCATTATATTCTAAATTTGATGATGAATTTAGAAAAGAGAGTTATAACTGAGTTCTGTGTTGCGAGTCCTGAATGCTTTCAGCAGTTTACTTGTCAACTTGAACAAACGTATTCTGTGAGCAGAATGTACATACGACTTTTGATGCCTGCAGATGCTTTGGGCATTATGAAGCGGTACTTCACTCTAATTATACATCTGCATGGATGCTATGGTACTGTTCCTGATAATTCTTTGTGGCAGGACTGCCTTATTGCCCTTTTGAACTTTTGGTCTAGATTAACTGATGAAATGCAGGAAGTTGCATCTCTTCAGAATTTGAAAGAAACTCTCGTATTTGATGCAGTGTGCTTGTCAGTTTGTTTGAAGATTTTTACCAGGTTAGTGGTAGAGGACAGTGTTTCACCAAGTCAGTGCTGGAGCACCATTGTTACCTATGTCATGTTTGGTTTGACTGGTGATTTTGCTGCCGAGATACTTAATTTTTGCAGAGCCATGGTGTTTTCTGGTTGTGGGTTTGGAGCAATTTCTGAAGTTTTCTACAAAGCAATGCCACAATATAATCTCATTTCAACTCCTAATACTGGATCCCAAGACCTTCCCTATATTTATGCAAGCATACTTGATGCTATTCTGAAAGATTTGGTGCACGGTTCCCTTGAGCCTCAGCATCTATACGGTCTGTTGTCGTCTCTAAGTAAATTAGAAGGTCAAATGGAGGATCTGCAGAGAGTCAGGCAGGTGGTGTGGGAGAAAATGGCCCAATTTTCTGATGATCTGCAGATACCTAGTCATGTCCGAGTTTATGGTCTAGAGCTTATGCAATTTATCACAGGTACAGGTATAAAGGGTGTCTCTACAGAGTTGCAATCTTGTGCTCCGTGGGAAGGATGGGGTGAGTATCTGTCTGCAAGTAAAAGGAGTGACACCAATGCCAGTCTTGGTTTGCCGGATAACATAGGTAGTTCTAACAAGCTTACAAGCACTTTAGTTGCCCTGAAATCATCTCAGCTTGCTGCAGCCATTGCCCCTAGCATCGAAATTACACATGCTGATCTCGTCAATGTTGAGAAAGCAACCTTGTGCTTCTTCAAGTTGTGTCAAGCTTCAAGCACTGTTCACCATTGTGACACATTGCTGGCTATTTTGGAAGAATGGGAAGGGTTTTTTGTAGTTGGAAGAAACGTGGTAGAATCTACTGAAGCATCTGAAGCTGGAAACAGCTGGAATGATGATGATTGGGATGAAGGGTGGGAAAGTTTTCAGGAAGTAGAATCTTTTGAAAAAGAAAAGACAGGCAAGTCACTGTGTGTTCATCCTTTACATCTGTGTTGGGTGGAGATTTTCAAAAAACTGTCTACGTTGTCCCAGTTTGACGAGATCTTGAGACTGATTGACCAGTCATTGTCAAAATCCAATGGACTCTTTCTTGATGAAGAGGATACCCAGACTTTAACTGACATTATCCTTTACAAGAATTGTTTCGTGGCTTTGAAATTGGCCCTTCTTATGCCATACGAAGCAGTTCAGTTACAGTGTCTGACTGTCGTAGAAGAGAGACTGAAAGAAGGCATCTCAGTTGCACAGGGTGGGGACCATCATTTCCTGACTGTTGTTTTATATTCTCGGATAATATCAACCATAATCACCAATCCACTATACGGTACTACTTTCTCTTATCTTTGCTATTTGGTTGGTAATTTGTGCCGCCACTATCAGGAAAACCTGTTATCACGGAGTGGAAGGAATGAAAGTGTTAATACTGAGACAGACTTTCTGGTCTTCGGTAGAATTCTGTTCCCTTGCTTCGTTTCAGAACTTGTGAAGGCCAATCAACAGATCCTAGCTGGATTTATTGTCACAAAATTCATGCATACGAATCCATCACTTAGTCTCATTAATGTCACAGAAGCTACTCTCCGTAGATTCTTAGGAAGACAGCTTCATGTCTTGAACCACGATGAGTTTTCTACTGAGATACCTGCTTCATGTACAGTATTAAAAAATGTGATCTGCGGCTTAAAAGTCAAATTGGAAAACTTGATTCGGTCTGCATTGGAATTGCTGTAGATTAATGTTAGATAGAGTCGTGATAGGGATATGCTTTAGAAAGTGTCCGGTTGAGGTTGGCAGTCCGTATAAATCTTGTTGCAGACAAGGTCTTTTTACTGGCTACTATGTTTACTGGTTACCAATGATCAGCATGTAAACAAGTTGTACATTTAGTTAATCCTGTTTTCGGACTTTTGACTGACGAAATGTCTTGTCGAGTTAAAAGTGACAATTATGAATTGAATCCAGATCTTATGCTACGCTCGGTTTGGTATTGTTAGGAATATATATAATATATAAGGGAGAGTATAATCTCCCTCTTTATTGTTTAATTTTCTCGTTATTCTTAAGATCTTTTCCTTATATAATTACTTATATATAAAACATAAATGCTACAAGGGTCTTGAGTTACAAGCCCTTGGTTAAATATTCTCTAACATAGTATTAGAGTCTAGTTTTTAAACCTCAAAATCATCTTTACCGGTAAAAACATAAGAACTTCTAATTTATCCAAAACACTTCTGTCCACTTATCAATACCAAAAACCAAATCACATAAGCAATTAGGAGGTGTCAGCGATCATCAAAGAATTGATACTGTTGTCGAAAAAGCACCCGTATGTTGACTCATGGGCCTCTGTGCCATTGTTCGACGATGGTAGTTTGATGAGTTGTTTGCCTCTTTGTCTTGAATGAAGTTCTGGTATTGCGTTGTGTCAAAACTAAGCAGAACATGGGTATTTTGATAATAGTAACATCTTTATATGTTTTAGAACATTGTCAGCAGTGTTACTAGTGTCCGGTTAGCAAGAAAATATGTCCAACATATGGGGAGACGTCAGATTTTAGTAGCAAATCAATGACAGGTATTACATCTATGGGTTCCTCAACTTTGCGAATCACCAAGCAATGTTTGAACAGTAATAGCTATTCTTTTTGGTCTAAGAATGTAGAATTGTTCTTTAGAGGTCAGAGAAAGTTGTCCCATTTTACATTTGATCCTCTAATTGATCAGAAAATATTGGAAAATTGACAAGGTAATGATGCACAATCACTACATATTCTTTTCGATTTTATGAAACTTGAAATCTTAGTCCTATTCTCTCATGTTGGCACTTGTAAGAAAGCATTGGGATTATGCTAAGCTTCTTTACTCCAGTAACATGTTTCGCATGTATGATATTTTTGTTATTTCGGTCCAAACATGAAGGAAGTTTGATTGAATACTTTGGAAAAGTGAAACATGCATTTGAGGAGTTGAATTCTCTTCTACTGATCACATGCAATATTAAAGAAATGTTGGTTCAAAGACAACAATTGGTGACTATGACATTTTTGGCTAGATTCAAACTTGAGTTTGAGCCTGTTCGAGCACAAATCTTGGAAGGAGTAAACTTTCCATCTTTAGTTGAAGTATATTCTAGACTCTTTCGCTGTATGACTATAGCGAATCCACCAGAGAATAACTCTGATAAGTTAGCACTTGCAGCACAATATGATTCACAAGTCAAAGGAAGCCATAAGAGAAATCGAGGAGGACACAGTGGTCGTGGTGGTCGAGGAGGACATGGTAAAGGCCCACAACTTCATTGTACACATTGTGATACATGATGAAAAGTCTTGTTGGGATAAATATCCCCATTTGTGAGTTGCTTATATTGCATCTCTTGAAGAACATTCTTCTGCTACGGCTTCACAAGGATGAGTATACTAATTTTATCACTCAGCTCAACAGACATCGTCTTCTTCTATGGCATCTATGGCTCATTAAGGTAACCCAACCACTATCCCTAGAAAATATTCATGGGTAATAGATTTTGATGACACTGATCATATTTTAGGTAAAATTACCAATGCTAACCATATCGTTCCTTTACCTGCCTCTCATAATAATAAACTTACTATTGTTGATCGATTTACTGCCACCATTAAAGGTGCCAGACTCTCTCATCCCTGCTCTTCTCTCACATTAGCCTTTACATTATTTGTACTGAACTTTCCTTTCAATTTTATGTCTGTGAGAAAATGGACTAAACAAGTAAATTGTTCTATATGTTTATACCCTGATAGTCATTATCTAGGATTTGAAGATCAGGATGACGATTGCAGAAGGGCGTGAATGGAATGGAATATTCTATTTTGATAAATTCTAATCATCCATCACATGCCTAGTGTCAGTCTCTCATATTGATATCTATAATCGATTAAGTCATCCATCATTGTAAAATCTCAAGCAAGGAATGTCGGGGTTAGATTATGTTTCTAGTTTCAATTGTGAGTCGTGTTAGTTAGGAAAACATCATCGTACTTCTTTTTTCCTTGACTCAATAAAAGAGTTGAAAAACACTTAATGTTAATCCATACAAATATTTAGGTCCAAATTGAGTCAAGTTCAAGTTGGGATTTTAGTATTTTATAATTTTTGTTGATTTCTCTTGACTCAGTTTAATACCCCAATCAATATTCTTCATAGTGATAATACTAAAGAACTTTTCTCTAGCTCAATCTCCAGCTACTTGAAACAAGTTATTTAAAATTAATCTTCCTATCCACACACTCCTTACAAAATGGGGTGGTTGAATGAAAAATCCAACATATTGTTGAAATAGTTTGTGCCTTATTAATCCACATGAATGTACCCAAAAGTTGATAGGGAGCTGCTATACTTATGGTATGTTTTCTTATCAATGGAATGTCTGAAGTGAATCACACGTTAATACAATAATTAGGAAACGATATTAGAATGCACGAGAAGGGGGGGTTGAATTATGTATTCCTCTTTTTGAAAATTCTTTCAAAAAATTGTTTGTTAGAAATAAAATTCTTTTACAGAATTTTTTTCAATATATTCTGATTAATCAAAACTTTTGAAAACTTTGATTATTTGATTAAGTACTGATAAAACTTGAATCTAAAAATAGAGA
>JANTPM010000244.1:32961029-32971794 GCA_025434745.1 Erythroxylum divaricatum
TGCTATATAATATTACAATTCTTCAAGATACAATCTTGATCAATGCATTTACAATCTTCCTATTGCATCACAAGTAGTTGCTATATGGACTGACACTGACGATGAACAATATGATAAATCTCCTCATATCAAAGTCTGCACTACGTCTTCTTTATTTGAGGCATCCTTTATCAGATTTTTCTCCCCTGGATGTAGGTGCTCCAAGTTTGTTAACACTGATGATGGACAACATGATAAATCTCCTCATATCCAAGTCTGCACTCGTCTTCTTTATTTAAGGCATGATTTTTCTCCCCTGAATGTAGGTGCTCCAAGTTTGTCACTAACGATGAACAACATGATAAATCTCCTCATATCCAAGTCTGCACTACGTCTTCTTTATTTGAGGCATCCTTTATCAGATTTTTCTCCCTTGGATGTAGGTGCTCCAAGTTTGTTAACACTGACAATAGACAACATGATAAATCTCCTCATATCTAAGTCTTTCCAAAGCTATAGATCATCTGTACACATAAAAAAAGTGGATGAAACAACGGCACAGAAAAAAATGGCCAAATGGAAGTCGAAGAAAAAAACGCAAACAAAAAAAGGAAAACAAAAACGAAAACTTACCACAGGTGCAGAGAAACAAAAGCAAAAACGAAAAATTTCCAAACCTGGATAGAAAGTCCGTCAGTGTTAACAAACTTGGAGCACTTACATCCAGGGGAGAAAAATCTGATCAAAGACTCCTCAAATATGATAAATCTCCTCATATCCAAGTCTACTCTACGTCTTCTTTATTTGAGGCATGATTTTTCTCCTCTGAATGTAGGTGCTCCAAGTTTGTCACTGATGATGAAAAACATGATAAATCTCCTCATATCCAAGTCTGCACTAACTCAGGACCGAGTTATAGAATTCAAGAAAAAAACCCAAACAAAAAAAAAGGAAAACCAAAACGAAAACGAAAAATTACCACAGGTGCAGAGAAACAAAAGCAAACATAAAACTTTCCAAAGTTGTAGGTCATTTGTACACATAAAAAAATGGATGAAATAACCGCACAGAAAAAATGGCCAAAAATGAAGGAAAACTTTTAGACACAATAAAAAGTCGATGGAAGTCGAAGAAATAAAACGCAAACAAAACGAAAACTTACTACAGGTGCAGAGAAACAAAAGCCAAAATGAGAACTTTCCAAACCTGGACAGAAAGTCCAAATTACAGTAACAAACGGAAACGAAAGAAGTGAGAGAGAAGATGAAGGCAAGGGCGGAGAGGAAAAACAAAAAGAGAGAAAGTTTTGCGGAAGAGGACACAATATTCAATGAACAGATCTAAGCCATCAGAAAGACATGGATTGTGTGGTCGCCTGAGGACACAACACTCAATGAACAAGATAAGCTGTCAGATTAAATGGACGAGCGGGATGGATTGCGTGATATAAGCCGTCAGATTAAATGGAGGGGTGGGATGGATTGCGTAGTCGTGTGAGGACACAACATTTAATGAATAAGATAAGCCGTTAGATTAAATGGACGGGCGGGATGCATTGCGTGGTCGTCTATCCCAACTTGCTCTTAGTATATATACTTAATAATTAATGTCTTGTGAATTCACTACCACAAGTCTTTGCTCCTGAATAGGTGTATATGATAATTTTCCATTTATCTTTTAAAAATGTTTAATAAATAGAGTTGATTTGGACATGAGCATATTTCTTGTCAATCAACTTTGATTTTTTGTGAGGGTCTTTCAAGTGTAAAATTGAGAGATTTTAACGTTGAAAACCATTCGAAGGAAATAATTAATTTTTATCAAAGTATTCCATTAAGAAGTTATCATTTTTTTAACAAGACAAAAGATATAATATTAAAATATTGAAATATCAATTAAAGACAATAAATAAAACCAATTCAAAATTTATAAAATCTTTTTTATTAACAACTTCTATCGTTATTACAAAAAGTAAATATGAATAATCTTTATTTATAAAACTTCACAATGGGATCAATTACAAAAATTGAACAATTACAAATTTTATTAATCAATAATATAGTATAATAATCAAACACATTTTATTTGCAATTATAGAAGGGTTAAAGATAGTGCTTTCTAACACCCTCTTAAATAAATTACAAACTTGATTTCAATAGAAAAGACTTGTAATTATTAATTCAATCACAAGAAATGTTTGAATTGTTAAAAAAATAGACTAAATGGTGTTTAGTGAGATTTGAATCTTGCCATTTTATGCTTTTCACAATGTCTATATGGCTCCTAGGCTCAACCTTCAAGGTTATTGCCACTAAAAACATCCAATGACCTTAGGCAAAATTATCAAAAGTTACATAATGTGCTAAGGAATAAGGAATCCCTGAGGATTTTTTATATTGCGGTGGCTTCAAAGAGGATGGAGAAATTTTGGCTTAAAATCGCTCCAAACTTCCTGTAATATTAAAATAAACAACATAGTTTTTCAAGTGAGTCAGTTGACGAGTCATTTATCACGACCTACTATCTATTTCTTGAGCTCTAGCAGTCTCCTCAAGAGAATTACTCACATTTCCTTTAACTTTGAATTTATGCTCTCGATTTTGTTTTCTCACTCATCACCCATCTTTGACATAACAAAACTTTACTCAAGTGATTAATATCTCGAATTCAATGTTCAATCTCTTCATCACTTTTGAGCAAAAGGAAACAAGTTTTCATGGAATGAAACATCATGAGAATTTTAAAAATAACACCATTTTTTAGATCATAAAGCCTACAACCTTTCTTCCTATGTATGTATCCTACAAAGACACATCGCTTACTTCTGGGATCCAATTGATCCTTTAGTCTTGGATTATTATAAGGACAACACAAAAACACTTTAACATGTTCTTAAGACAACCTCACACCAAACAAAATATGATTTGGTGATTGTTTTTTAAATTTAACAGTCAACATTCTATTTATCAGATAAGCTATAGTAAAAACATATTTCCCCATAAATGAATACTGAAGATGGCTTGAAATCACAACACCTTAACTATCTCTAAAATATTCATATGTTTATGTTTTAGTCTCTCATTTTGCTATGGTGTATCCGTACAACTAGTTTCATGAATAATACCCTTCTCTTTATAGAATTCTCACATTCTTAGAGTCAAATTCTAACCCATTATCACTCCACATGCACTTAATAATCTTCCCAAATTGAGTTTCAATTAATTTGTAAAAATCTATTAAGTATTGACTAGTCTCATTTTTTTTCATAAATAAGTCCAGAATGCACAACTATGACTATCCACAATAAAATAGTATGCACTGCAAAATGATCCCTTATGATAAGTTCCCTATAAATCACAAAGGATAAGATCAAAGGAAATTGTAGCATTATTAATAATTAATGGGAAAGGAGAATGAGTTTGTTTGGCTAAAAAAAACATGAAAAATATTCTTACTCTTAAAATATATCCTACTAATATCAAGAATAAAGCGTAAGTATTGACTTAACTAATGTCTAAGACAAAGAGGCCAGATTGTGAAGGAGTTTCCTATCTTCATAATCGAGTGCAACCTTATAGACTTGAAGTAATAAACCCCCTAATGCTCACCCACTCTAATCAACATCCTTGAAGAATGGTCTTATATCACACAAAGCTCATTGGTGAACATAATTTGACAATATATCTCAATAATCAACTAACTTATGAAAATCAAATTACAAGTCAAACTAGATACATTAAAAATTGAATGTTTTTGAGTTTCTTATTCTTTTTGCTTGTTTTTCCTAAGTTAATCAAAAACAAAGATAAGAAAAGAAAGGAAAAAAATCAGTCAATTTTCTGAAGTGAAAGACATAATAAATCCCGTTTAAAGCATATACCAAGGGTTAGATTGCAATATTTTTTACAAGAAATAGTTTTGATTCCTTGTCTCACTAGGATAAGATACTTGATACATTAAATATATTTTATTTACTAGTTTTCTTATTCTTTTTACTATTTAATTCATTCTTGTTGAGTTCTTATTCTTCATTTCTATTTCATCGAATTGAGTTTTGTCTAACTTAATTTTTTATTCTTTAGCTTTGCATTTTCTTAATCTCTATTTGTATCATCTTTGTATGTTTTTGTCCAATTTGCTTCTTTAGAAGTTATTAACAAAGGAGAATGCTAAAACTAGACTTCTTGATATATTAGTGAGTTTTATAAAACTTTTAATTAAGATTTGATGTTGTGATTAGAGTGATTTTTGAGAAAAATACATGAGAGAAAGTTTTTGGTACTAAAGTTTTCTTGTAGGTTAATTTTGACTCAAAAAAAAAATAAAATCTCATCCTAAGACAAGGAAGTAAGTGAGGAGGGAAAAGAAGGGATGGACTAGGATTTTAGGCTGAAAGCAATACAAGGTTAATATAAGCAACACATTAGACACTTTGGAGAAGTTAGGGATAGGTTGGAGAAATATATAGTTGCCATATTAAGTATACAATATAACTCACCTATACTTATTAAGATTGTTATGTTTGAGATTTATAATAAGATTGATAGTGTTGCAAACTACTTGAGAGAGTTAAACCTAAGGGACAGTAAAAGAGAGAGAGATGGAAGAGGTGGTAGGATAGGGAGATAAAGAGGTGGTAGATTTGACTTAGGCTATATAAAGGTAGTATTAATATAATGATACTATCTTCTTGGAAGGGATACTCATAGGATAGACTCTTATACTTATTTTGAGTGAAAAAAACATATAGAGCTATTGTTTGATTTATACAACTTTTCTAAAGAGAGAAAGGATAAATTGACATTTATATAGTTTAGTAATTATGTCATAGATTAGTGTAAGCAACAAATCTTCACAGTGAGAGTTATTTATCAAGATATGAGAGGAGATGAAAATGGAGCTAAAGAAAGCATTTTATGTCAAATTACGATTTAGATCTTTTAAATGTTGCGGGTGTTAACTCAGGGTTTCAAGAGGATGGAGGAGTAAAATATGAAGATGGAGGTTACCATGATTAATGTGAGGAAGACTGAGAGGTAACAATGGCTCGTTTTATTTATGGACTAAACTAATTGATTATAATATTATCGATCTACATTATTGTGCAAAGTTAGAGGATGCAGTTCGCATGACCATAAAGGTAAAAAGAAAACAAAAAATATTAATTGTTTGGTTTTATTAGTGCAAGTTCTCCATCATGGAATAAGCTATGAAGTAGAGAGGAAGACAAGTCTCCAAAGTTAAAATATTAGCACCGAATTGAATGTCCACATGCTAAGTGAAAGGAAAGGTAAGATTGATTCCTCTTAAATAACTAGGAATCAAGATGTCAAGTGCTTCAAAGGTTTAAGGTGAGGGAACAAAACTTAACAGTATCCTATTAAGAGAGTAATGATATTAATAGAGCATAGAGAGTATGTATTTGAGAGTGAGGAGGAGACAAATAATATGCCTGACTTGGAGGATGCTAATAATGATGAGCGCATTGAGAAGCTTGAAAAGGACATGATATTGATCCCTAAAAGGGTATTAAGTGTATATATATATATGTGTGTGTATATAATATTAGACACACATACACACATGTATATAATCTTATATTGATGAACTTATCAATTCCAATCCATTTTCACTAAAGCAAGTCTATGAAGGTATTGATTTAAAGACAAATTTTTTTTAGAAAAGGAGAAATAATAAGAATAAAACATCTACTCAAGCTACACAAGTTTTTAAACCAAAGGTACACGAAGAAGGGCGTGGCAAGATGCAAATAGTTCAAATCAAGAGCCAGAGTTGTTAGAAAATTGATAATATTAGAAAACATTAGAGAATTAAATAATACAACATCTATAGGTATCTTGTTGGATTAGTATTATAGATATCATATATGGTATTGGTAGTGTTTATGTCTAGAAAAGTTTTAAAAGCAAAATGATGCTGAACTTAAAATGAGACTAGCATTAGACATATTTGTGTTTCTCACTTATAAAATTATAGAAGCTAATTAATGGTAATTACAAGGTCAAAGATGCATTAAACTTGTAAATTTAGGTTTTACAATTTATTTAAAATTTTAAATTTTTTCTTACAAATTGATTTTTCAAAATTATTTATTTATTTTCTAATAAGATAAAATAAGAATGTACTTTCCTTTGAAAACTCTTACTTTTAGGGTTTATAGGCCTATTAAAAGACTATATTTTGGATGTAAAGAAAAAGACTTAATTTCTTATTGATCAACCATGAACATTTGAATATATTTTCTTTAGACCTTTATAGAAGCTTTTATTTTATGTATTCCAAAACTTGTGATCTTATTTATCTTGATAGTTGCAATCTAAAATCTTATCACTCTTACTCCTTTCTTTTAAGTGATTATGATGATTCATATCCTTCTTTTATATTTTTCATGCTAGAAATATTGAATCAACTTAGTTTAGTAGAACAATTCTTGATCTTGTTCATTTGATATTGAATTTCTTTAATCCTATTAGTAAAAATTGTATTAATAAGAGTGTTTAGATAGATCATAAACAAAAACAGTTGGAGATAATTAATAAAAGGCTCACTAAAACATATGTTGATTCTAGAGGTAATAATATAACACATGATAAGGGCATAGGACATTGAGCTACAAAAAGTGGAGTAGTACCTTAAATATTAGAAAAATGATTTAATGACGCGACAAAAGAGTGAGGCATAGTTTAATACCATATTTTCTATTATTTTAGTAAAGCTAGTGACCTAAGTAGTGTAACTCTCCATTAATTAGGTGGAGTTAGTGAAAAAGTGGCAACTACCCATTAGCTTATCAATGCCATATTTGGCATTCAGCGAATTGCGTTAGCTGTTAGCTAACAACAAATTAATATAGCTGATTTGACTAGCAGATAACATCAACTATTTATTTAAAGATTTTTAGTAAAATTAACTATTTAGTATTATTTATTTATGCAGAAAATGACTTATAAGTCTATGACTTTAAAAAAAGAATGGTTTCCAAAACCAGCATAATTGACGTCAAATCATAATTGTTTTCCAAAACCATGCATAATTGACGAAATGTATTTTAATTCATCTTAAATATATTAAAACACCATTGTTATAACCGTTCAATCATTCATCCATAGTTCTCCTATTAGATAGGAAGTCATATATGATTATACTCTTTGTCCATTATTTGGTATGTGGATTTAATTGATTATGTTAATATTTTCTGCAAAATTTAACTTTAATGTATACTGATAACTTAGAACTAATAATTTTTGAATTTTATGTTAAAACATTAGTTTATTGTTTGAAAATAATCTGGGAATTCATTTCATAGTATAATTGTGTTGGGACACAAAAAAAAAGATATACTTAAGGAATGTAACGTCAACTTGCTTGCGTAAATATTGCTAATCGACAACAATTCATTAAATTTTTAAGATTAATAAATGAATTTAATGAACGTCATTTGATTTTCCTTAGATATATTTAAAACAAGCAATTGAAATCCTTTTAAAAGTTCTTTTTTTTCTTTCATTTTGAATTTATCCTTACAAAACAATTACACTGCTGAACTAGAAATGTAAATTAGTGGTTCAATCCCAATTTTATGCATATATTCAAATTTGCTTTAGTCAGTTAGTCAAAATTAGATAAATTAAAATCTTTTTGTCTATGTTTAAAATAAAAATAATTATTTAAATAAATGTTAGATACTAAACGGTAAAAATATAGTCGTTAAGGAGCAAAAAATTTATTTTTAATTATATGAAAATGTAATCCCTTAATAAAATGAGTCCTATCTTATAACTAAAACTAAAAAAGATTTTAAATAATTTTATCTATTAAAATAATTTTTAAAACAAAATAACTATTTGTAGAAAATTTTTTATGTTTAAAAATATTTAAATATAAAAATATATTTTTAATTTAATGATTTAGTTCTTCGTAACTACAAAATTTAATCCAAGTGTTAATAAGTACAATAAATGTAACTCAAACTTTCCTGCTCAACCCAATATTTGAATCTAACATTATTGAAATTTTTGGTTAGTATAAAATAATTTGGTAGTAGTTTTTTTTACTATATAATACCTAATCCATTGATATTTATTTTATTTAATTAAAAAATAAACAAAATTTAAAAATAATGATACCGCTATGGACAATCGCCTTTTTATCTCTTAGTGATAATTATTTGGGCACAATCGTCTTTTTGTCTCTTAATTTCTCAATTGCTAGAGCAAAACACTCCTTAAAGGAGCCTTTTCAAATACAAAGGATTTAGTTCAATCTACCAACCCAATTAGCAAATTACGAAACGTAATTATCAGCGGTTTAACATGGTCAAATAACCAAATACCTCTTAATTTGCCCAAAAATAACTGATCAGTCATTTACCAAGCAAGACCTAAGTTAGTGGCGAAATTGAATAATTTATATTACTTGCTCTCTAAATTTTTGAAAGCTTATTAAACAAAAATTTCCTATATTTTTCATTATAAAAGTATTACATTTAATCATCTGTTTAGAAAAAACTTGGGAATTTTATGAACTTTTTTATGGAGAGTTTCAAGTAAGAAAGTCTTGAGTAGTTATTTATAAAGATCTTCAAGTTAGAAGTTTTAGATTTTTATATTATTTATTGTAAGAATAATTTAATAAAATTTTAATTTTGTCACCCATTTTTTAATTTTTTGTTAAATTATATAAGTACTTATGTGTTAAAAGTGAATGAAATATTCAGAACCTCCTGACATTCAGATGGAATTGATGAAGCCAGAGACTCGCCCTCAGCAGGGATCGGAGTTGGGGTTCACACTCGAATCCCATGGCGAGGAGACCCGGGAGATTCGAGGTGAGTGCGGTGCGGAGCTTCCGAGGTAGGACTCTTCTCTCATTTTCTTAGTTATGTTGATATTTATCTAGAACTGTCAAGGGCAGGAGGATCGACATTTCAGACCCTCCTGTGTAATTACATTCGTAATTACAAACTGGGCGTTTTGACCTTATTGGAACCCCGTCTTAGTGACACTAGAGCGCGTAATATTATCCGATCCTTCGGGTTTGAATATTCGTTTCAAGTAGAAGCAGACAGATTCTCAGGTGGTATTTGGTTTATATGGATAGCGGAGGTTTCTGTGTCTATAGTCACTATACACAGACAGTTCCTTCATACCACTGTCTGATTTGGGTCGGATTCTTTTGACTGACGGTGGTGTATGCCAGTCCGTAAGGGTCCACGCAGGCACTCCTGTGGCCAGTCCTTGCCTAGGTTGGTCGTATTACTATGGGATCGTGGATTGTGGATCGTGGGTGGCGATTTTAATGTTAAACTAGCTCTTGCTAATAAGAAGGGCAGAGCACTTTCGACCCCTGTCGTTAGTAGACGGTTTCAAGAATGGGTGCAACGCTGTGGTCTTCACGATTTAGGTTATGTTGGTTCCCCTTTTACTTGGTGTCGTGGTTCACAGCAAGCTCGCTTAGACAGGGTGCTGGGTGCGACGGAGTGGGTACAGCAGTTTCCCCACATTGTGAACCTGCACCTGCCCTTCCGCAGGTCTGACCATCGACCTATGCTCCTCCAATTTCGTCCGCGCCAGCCCAGGTCCCATGGCTCTCTGCCTTTTAGATTTCAAAATGCGTGGATCACTCACTTGGCCTTTCCAGAAGTGGTAGCGCAACATTGGACACCTGAGGAGGGGGCCATGAGTCGGTCCTTAGCCTAGTTTTCTCGCCACCTTACGCACTAGAACTAGCATGTCTTTGGCCATATTTTCTCCCGGAAGAAGAAGTTGGTTGCGAGGCTGGAAGGGATCCAGCGTGCTATGACGACCTGCCCACGAGACTCGTTGCTAGACCTGGAGGACACTTTGAGTAGTGAGCTCCTCTAGGTCCTATGCGAGGAGGAGCTGTTTTGGCACCAACGAGCCCGGTGTGAGTGGATTTCCAAGGGCAATTAGAATACTAAGTATTACCATACTCTCACTCTCACGAAGCGCATGTAGTTATGCATTGAGCGGCTCCAGGACCAGTCTAGGACTGAAGTGTCTGACCCTGATCAGCTACGTTGACTGGTTCAGCAGTATTTTGTCCAACTGTATACGCTGGGGGAGGAGCGGCACCCGGCTTCCCGATCTCAGGCGCCTTCCCTACCCTTTCGGGAGAGAGGCTTCAGGCACTTTCTAGTCCTCTCCTTAGGGAGTAAATCCGTAAGGCAGTCTTTAGCATGAATCCCCATAAAGCCCCAGGGCCTGATAGGTTTAATGCCCTCTTCTTCCATAACCAATAGACGGCTGTTGGTCCGGCTGTGGAGTTGTTTATTCAGCAGGTCTTCCAGATGAAAACGTGGGATTAGGAGTTAAATCGTACAACGCTGGTTCTCCTCTTCAGATCTCTCAGTTTCGACCGATTAGTTTGTGTAATGTCATGTACAAGCTTATTTCAAAAGTGGTGGTCAATCGCTTGAAAGCACATATGACATACCTCACCGTTGATAACCAATGTAGCTTCATTCTGGGCCGATATATCACTGATAATATTATTATTGCCCAGGAGGTTATCCATTCCATGCGTAAGTGGACAGGGCGTGTCGGGTACATGGCGTTAAAGTTTGATCTGGAGAAGGCCTACGACCGTCTTCGCTGGCAGTTTATTCAGGATACTTTGGTTGAGGTTGGCTTACCTGTGAATTTAATTTGGGTCATCATGCAGTGTGTCAAGACTACTTTTTTCCAAGTGGCGTGGCAGGGGGGTTTTGGAGCCTTTCCGACCCTCACGCGGGCTCCGGCAAGGC
>JANTPM010000244.1:32988078-32999526 GCA_025434745.1 Erythroxylum divaricatum
GACGGGAGGTCCGATGATACTAATTATTGATTGAGAATTATTGAAGTGTTATAGGCATATGAATGTGTTTGTTTATGTTGGGATTCTGGACAGGAGGTCCGATGAATTGTGATGTTTGAGCTGATATATTGAAGTGCCTTTTGTGTATGAATTGTGGATTTAGATATATGTGTATTAGTGTCTTTTGGCAAAAGAAAAATAAGAATTAGTTAAAAAGAAGAATTATGAGATATGTATGAATGTGAAAGATAAAGTATTTGAGTTTATGGAATTGATAAATTCCAAAAGGGGAAATTGGAATGATTTTTGAATAAAGATGAATAGAATGAAAGAAAAGAAAAAAAATTATACCGGTTTCAGACTGGTTTAGTCTTAAGGTATTCAACGCGCGTTTTCTAATGTATGAATTCACGGATGTCGGAAATTTAAATCAGTTCGATTTCACTTTCGATCCTTATGCCTTTTGATGTGATTTGCTTTCTTTGACTTTCGCCATATGTTTCCGCTTCGGATTCCTTCGTTTTTGTTTTTTTGGTTTCGGATCCATTCCTTTGTTTCGCTTTTCGTTTCCATTTTCGTTCTTCCGGTTGGGGTCCGGTTCCCAAATCGGGTCCAAACACTAAGAACCAATTTTACAATTGCCTAACTTTAAGCTTCCTTTCGAAGTTTATACTGATGCATTCGATAAGGTAATTAGGGGATTATTGGTTCAAGAAAAACATCCTGTGGCCTTCGAAAATAGAAAATTGAATGAGAAAAAAATGCTTGCGGTAGTTCACAGCTCAAGGGTGTGGCGTGTCTACTTATTAGGTCCTAAGTTCATGGTGAGAATAAATAATGTGGAAAACACCTTCTTTAAGGTGCAAAAGAAGTTGTCATACAAGCAAGCTAGTTGGTAAGAATTCTTGACTAAATATGATTTCATATGGGAACATAAGCCTGGATTATGTAATCAAGTGGAAGAAGCACCTAGTTGGAAAGTAATTATGGTTGGTTCAGAATTAAGGAAGATTTCATGGATATAATTTGATAATATGGGAAGCTAAATGCTACAAATTTTTTATTGGTGTAAGAAGTACACGGTGAGGTTACTAAACAATATTGGCTTGAGGATGGGGTCTTTGCGAGAAAGGGAGGCAGATTATATATGCTTTGTTTAAGTGGATTGCAAAGAGAGTTGGTGAAGGAATCATACGATTCTCTATGGGCAGGACATCTTGGTAAAGAAAGGATGATGGCGCTCTTATCTAGAGCATATACATCCACAAATGGAGCAAAATGTTGAAACTTATTGCATCACATGCTTGGTTTGTCAACAAGATAAATTAGAGAGGTAGAAGGAAGTGAGATTAGTTTAACCCCTCATTTTTAAAAAAAAAGGATGTCCATTTCTATGGATTTGTTGTGGAATTTTTCAAGATAGAAAGAAAAGCCTCTATATTAGATTATAGGTGATCATTTTCTAAGTATGATATCTTCTTAGCTACGCTAGCCTCTTGTACAGTGGAGATAGCAACTAATTTATTTTACTCAAATGCTGTGAAAAATTTTGGTATTTCAATAGAGGTTGTGAGTGATAATGATCCATGATTCAACTAGTCAATTTTAAACAATATTGTTCAATATGATAGGGCTAAACTCAAGTTTTCTATTACTAATCATCCTTAAGCATATGAGCAAATTGAAAAAAATTAATGCACTACTAAAAGACTACTTAAGACACTTTGTGACTGCATGTCAAAAAAATTGGCTAAATTTATTGGATAGTCTCTTTAAGCTAGTCTGAAGGCATTATCCTTTGCCTCCTTTAGAGATAGCCAAATAGTATCTTAGAGGCAAGTTTCATGTTGCTTATAATTTTATGAGAGATAAGCGGGGACTTTTGGATACAGAAAAAAGACAACCTTCAGAAAGTTGTGCATAGGATGGAGAAATATGCCAATTAGCATATGCGTCCCTTAGAATTTGTTGTGGGTGGTAAGGTGCTACTGAAGCTTACTCCTTAAATATGGAAGAAGATAAGTGGAAAGATGGAATGCAAAGGCCCGATTCTTAAATATGATGGTCCATTTTAGGTTATTAAGAAAGTTGGTAATATGTCTTATCAACTTAACTTACCTTAAAGGTTGAAAATTTAACATATGTTCCATTTAAGTTATCCGTGCAGGTTTATCATGATGATGAGGAATAAGAGAGAAGCAAACAAAGGCATACACCTCCAAATAAGCAAGCCCTATATAATGATGAGATTTGAAAATTTTCTTTATTATAGGCTATTGGGACAACAAAGAAGAATTGATTTCTTGTAAAGTGGAAAGCAAAGATGTAGTGAAAATAATTTGGGAGAAGGACTCTTTTTCATATATTTAAGGACAAGATCAAGAAAAACTTGGAAGACATCCCAACAGGGAAATCAAACCCCTTTAGTGGGGGAGGTTTCTAAGGCCCCTTTGTCCATTTGACAATATATAGCCACAAAACATTTACTAGACCATTTAAAGACATTAAAAACATTGACTATTCCTTGTATGAGGAAACTAGGATAGCTTCGGGTTTGTTGGTAAATGCTATCATGCAGTGACCGTACATGAGCATGAAGTTTTCTTGCACTCTAGGGAATGTTAGCTATAAGCTAAATTTCGTGACTAATCCAGACTAAGACATAATGGATTAGCTTAGACAATTATTGATATTTATTTGCACATAGGCAGTTACATGCAATTGTCCAACTCCTTTGTTTTTTGAATTTGACTTAGCTATAATAGTTATTTTGCATGGTTTGTAGGACATATATGCATGTAAATCCTCTAGAATTGTTATGCTCTATTGTACTTCATATTTTTGCAATAAAATTCCCATATTTACGGAAATTGCATTGGTTCCTTTCTTAGTTATTCAACGTGTTTCAATTATTCTACACAACTTGGATAGCCTGCATAACGTGATCATTGGTTCACATATTTGGGTGCATTTTGCTGAATCAAGTGAGGAGACTTTATTGCAATTACAAAACACAGGATTGATGAGTTTCATAGCCTCAAAATTACTACAAATTTTATAATTAAGCTCATTAAGTGCAACAAACAGAGGAAAACCACCATGTAATATCCTATTATGATAATTAACAAGTGTAAGAGCAATTAAATATCTAAGGAAAATAACTAAAATAGAAAAGGAAAACATGTTGGATTTGGTGTTTCTTTTGGGAATTCAACTCCAAAATCTTCATTGTTGTTATAGAACTTCCTCCAATGGGGGCTTTTTTAGACAATTGTCATCTCTTCAATGGGAACTCCTTTGGACGTCGAAAAGTACTTGTAAGTAAAGATTGTCATAACAATCGCGCATAAACTAAAAACTATAAACAAACTGAACTTCACATGGCAAAGCATTAGTGTGAAGTTAAACTATGTATGATCATAATTATGATAATAAATCTAAATAAAATGTCAATATTATGAGTACAATTGTGATTAAATAAATCTTAAAATATAATTATATTATATAATTTAAAACCTTATTAAAAACAAAAATAAAACTTGTAAAAATTATATGAACCATACATACTCTGAAATGGTTGCTATTGAAGTTATGTTTGTATTTTAAAATTTTATGTTTACCCAACTCCAAATTATATTATTATATAGAAGTTGTAATGTGTATCGCAATTTATCTTCATAAGTGTTAAAAAATCTAGACGAGATATGATTTTACATATATTGTAATAAAAATAATTTTTTATTTCTCGAAAGTCAAGTTCACTTTAAATTTTATGACTTACTAAATGTATCAACATAATAAAACATAAATATGAATTATACTTTATCTTGTAACTTGAAATTGTTTTTTGTAATTTCTATCGAAATGTTTCTGAAACTGATTCATTGCAATTACTATAACTGGAAATTTATCCAACCTCTAATGGTATTCATGCAAACTAGTAAAGAGCACTTTAGAAGTAGTGTATAAAAGGGTAGGCAACAAGTGCTAACTTCTTTAGAGGCTATGCGTATTTATAATAGGGTTTGGACCATTTAATAATTTAATTAAAATGAAATTCTAATTTTAATAAAAATTAATTTAATATTATAATGAAATCTAAATAAATATTAATTAAACTCAAATAAGATCCAATATCTCATATTTGTCTTTATTTATTAAATATCACATATTTAATATCAAAATTTCTCAAATTTATAATCAATTTGAACTTGATTAGACTACCTTTTCTCTCATCACATCTAGTCCCATTAGGTTTCTTAACATATTGGTAATAGATATAAATATTTAATTTGTATTAATTATCTAATATTAATCTTGATCTATGAATATAAATTATTTGATTATCTAATCAAATAATTTATATTCGTAGATCAAGATTGATATTAGATAACTAAATACAATTTAAATATTTATATAATCAAATAATTTATATTTATAGATCAAGATTGATGCATCATGACCACCCAAATATTATAAATATAAAAGTAATTTTGATTAACCTTTTCGTGCATAATGTTTATATATAATTCAATAATTTCATCACACAATGTTCTAATAAAAATTAAACATGAAATTAATGTTTATTTTATTTGAGTCCAATCATATTAATTATCCACCATTAGTAATTAATTCTATTAATGATATTAGAAAACTATTTTTTAAGTATTCTTCCAACTTAGCTAAGGATTTACAATCAAACCTTATCGAGAACAATATAGCAATTTACTTAATCATTTTAGATGATAAATTATATATTAGTCACTCAACTGTTGGGCCCCGTTTCCAAAGGCCAACGACAAAATGGATACCCAATGACACGATCGTACTCCGATGAAGTTTCCTTAACCTTCATCGACTCATCTTCTTGCTTTGATACCATAAATGCTGGATCCCGTTTCCGGAACCCAACCTCGGTACAAAATACCATCATACTTAAGCGTGGTTCCTTGTAATCTTTTCTTACTCTAATACCAAACATGATGGGCCCCGTTTTCGGAGTCCAACCATTGAACCAAAAATGTTGGCGAAATTCAAAGTAATCGTGAAGCTTAAAGTCTCATACCATTTCTATGTTTCTTTTTCCATAACAAATTTCACTTCTATATATATACATGAACAACAATTCACAATCAAAATATTCATATCAAATCGATAACTTCCTCAGGTATACCGAGTTTCCTCTCAACCTGATCCATATACACAAATGCATACATCTACTCAACATCATCCAGACATAATGCCTTAACATCAAAAGAATAGAATTTACATGCTCTCATGGCATTCCAAGCCACAATACAATAGTAACATCAAAATCCAAATATACAAAATATATAGATCCCAAAATTCTCAATACCAATCTAACTTAAAATAATACAATATGTACACATACAAACAAAAACCTTCACTTCCCTTCACCTGACCTTCTTCTCTTCACCTGTGGATGAGAATGAAGGGGGGTGAGCTTATAGCTCGTGGGTAACAAGTTTATAACAAAGAACAAGCAAAACCGTTGAAATGTTCATTTGTTATATAAAAATCATAATGAGTTCATAAAACGCTTTGTTCCCAAATCTCAGTCAAATTCAAATTTTGAATTCAAAACTCATAGTTGAAAATGTCATCACATCAATATACATATCCATTTGATCATCAATACAAAACACTCAATTTATGCAACATACTTGACAATTCAAAGATGCAATGCACAAACAAATAGCTCGAGAGTTCCGTGGAACAAAATGGATAAACCAAAGCTTATACTGTGAACAAAACGAGTTCGATTTCTCAGGATCTCGTAGCCACAAGCAGGCAAACAGGAGAAGGCTATATGTCGACGTGCATGTGACTAACGAAACGTTTCTCTCTTGCCCAAACAAAGCACATATTCATTTCATGCTCAAATCATTTTATCAAATGCTTTCATGCTTTTCATGCTCTTTTCTTTCTTTTTCAAAGATACCAAAAATGCCATGAATTCTTCCAAGGCATAACATAAAATGTTTCAATGCATTCTCATCTTTAGTTTGAAATTCATCAACAAAGTTCATATATCGAAACATGTAGCAATTTTGCAAATCATTCTAAAGAAACAAAAACAATATTTATGAAGTAATTGAAATCATTCTGGATTTGGGAGAAAACTGTTTTGGCTCATTTCTAAATTATAAACACGAAACCCAACTGAATTTATTGCTTGGATACATGCTCAAAAGATGCCTCTCCTCTTGATCCTCTTGCCTTCCTTAATTCCCTTTATCAAATATAAAATTCCCATTCAATAGGAATACAATTTAAGGATCCATAAATTGCATATTCACTGAGATAAATTCTAAACAAACTCAAACTCTTCCAAAAGTACAAACATTTGGGTCAATTTTTCCAAAAGAGTTCCCCATTGTACTAAGTTTCTAAAGACTCTGAAATCATTCAATTTGTTTCAGAAATCCGAAAGTTATACTCCAAACATGTTGGGGCTATCCTTACGTCTCTATACTCAACTTTCATCCAAAATTTGAGATATTTATAAACTGAATCAAAAATTATTTTCTTCATACAACTTGTATATCTTTGTCTCTATTTTATAACGAATTAAAAATCACTTCATTTGGATATCTACATCAAAAGTTATGCCCAAAATATCAAAACATATATGTGTAGGAAAATGGCCTCTCGCTGCAGCGAAACCCCTGAGCTCGCCCCGACGAAGGCTCCCGCACACGCCGCGACGTGGGTGCTTGCGTACGTCGCGACATGGGTGCTCATGCACGTAGTGACGTGGGTGCTCATGCACGCTGCGATGTGGACGCCTGCATGTGCCGCGACGTGCGTGACTAGAAACCTTCCAAATACTTATTTTTCGACATTTTTCATCTTCAACCTTTCTATAAATCAAACATAACTCATCCTAACCCTAACTCATCATTCCTACTTCACTTCTAAACTCATTCCAACCTAAATCATCCACAAACACAACAAAATCGTTAACCCTAAAACCACACATATTCTTTAACTCATTCGACAACTTCTAACATATGATCCTCTCTTAACTAACATCAAAACATGTTTCGTTCATCTAATCAAGGGGAAAGATGCTTATACTTACTTAATTTGGCTTCAAATTCTTCAAAATCTTCAAACCCTAGCTTTCTCCTCTCCTCTTCTTCTTCCACGGCTTCCCCTCCTCTTTTTCTTCTCATTCCTCATTTCCTTCTTCTAATTCATACTCTTAATGAGTGGGTAATGTCCATTTTGCCCTCCAATATAAGCCTTGTAACTCTTAGACTTAAGAGTCATGCCCAAATTGCCCTTGTATAATCATATAACTTTAATACTTCAATTCAGAAATGAAAAATCTTAGGGACTGAATTTAAATTCGATTCTGTCAGATAACTTGTAGTGCCATGTCTCTAACTTATTTCGAAACAAGAAGCAATTTAATTTGATCTCTACAGATCAAGATATCATCAAAATATCTAAACATATTCAGAAAAATGTCCAACTAAAACTCTGAAATCAATCCTCTCAATCTCAAATTCACCAATTGTCATGGAGAGATAAGAGATGTCTTAGGAATCCAACACTTCAAAAATTGGATTAATCGGATGTCGGACGGAAAAATTAGAAGCAAAAGAATAGACAAGGGTCGGATCACCCTAAACAATAACAACAACTTGTAAAAATCATAAATTATTATTCCATGATCCAAAAATTCTATACTTTACATCAAAATAAAGATCAAATCAAAATATTCAACTTTCATGAGAACTTAAAGGCTAATTCAACCTCTAACTATGTCAATTTCTCAGTCAAAGATTCAGTCAAAACATAGGTCAACCTATAACACATCCAAAGTTCCAAATTTCATATCTCCCAATTCTCTCATCTACTAATTGCATAATATACGTCATTGTAAAGCTTGGAAAATATTCTATGACTTTCATGAAGTCCACTTAACTCACTTCAGACCACATCAGTACATAATTTGTCTCAAAGCGTAGCATACACAATCCTACACTTAAGAACATTTACAAAAGCAAAGTCAAATAACCTTAACTTTGACTGATCATAACTTTTACTCCCTATATCAAAAAAACATCATACTTTATGACGACAGAAAACTCTCAACAGAAGCTACAAGTTCCATGAAGATCATTTTCTCAAATTCTACCTAAATCAAAAAGTCAACTCTCTACTCCAAAAAGTCAAACTTTCTCAATTCTTCATATTCTCACACTTTCACTCTTTATTTCTTAATTTTCAACTTCCATTTAAATCAACTCATTCACTTAAACTTTCATAACCCATACAAATCTACTCAAATATCAAAGTCATCAAAATTAATCGATTCTTTTATCATTAATTTTCTTAAACATAAACACATCTATTACAAACTTCATATACAAACTTACTTATTTCATACTTTTTATATTTAAAAAATTCTCTTAAGGATCGGGGTCTAACATAGAATCAAATAAATTAAAATTTCTTTTAATTTATCTTTACTTTTCCTATCAAACAATTTATAATCATAGATCAAGTTTGACATCTAGCAACATGTCATGATCACCCAAATATTAGGAATGTAAAAGTGGTTTGACTTAACCTATGCATGTATGGCTATGATGTATAATTTAATCCTTTCGTCATTAAATATTCCAATTGGACAGAGTATGGATATATTGTCTAATCTTTGCGTCCAATTATGTTCGTTCTTGCTAATTAGTAATTCATTTATAATTTAAATTTGAAAACCTCTTTTCAAATTTCAATTCACTTTGGCCAAAGAATTCCATAAATCACTGCCAATCAGGAACAACAAAATATTCTCTCTAATTATTTTAGAGTGACGAATCCTTTGTTAGCTTATTCAACTATCTCTGTATGGTTCATACTGTATCCAATTACTACTGATTGAATTACCATAGGATGATTTATAAGTAGCATCAAAACATAGTAATTCTTAGAAGATGAGGTAATCAAAATTCTAACTAACTTTGAGATGAATTTGTTGACAGATAAGCGAGAGAGGAATAAAGGATTGGTGTTGCAAGCTGAGGTCGAAAAAGTTGTAAATAACTCAGAAGATGAATTCGATGAGGACACGGTGTTGTTAACAAGAAAATTTAGCAAGTGGTTAAAGAAGTTAAAGAAAGATAGACCAAAGTTTAAGTAGAATGGAGGGAGCTCATCAAATAATAATTTCAAATAATAAGCTAAAACTAAAAAGGGTGAAAGAAAGTTTTAGAAAATTTAATGTTATAAATGGCAAGGCTTCGGACATGTGCAAGCAGAATGTGCTAACACTTTAAAGAAGAGAAAAGAGAATTTTTATATGATTACTTAGAGTAAGAATTAATCAAAAAGTGAATATGGTAGTGAAGAAAAATTTATTAGTAATTATGCTTTGTTAATTGCTATATACAGTAGAAGTCCAGTTACTTACTTAATGGCAACCAAAGAAGAAACTGATGGGGAAAACAAAGTTAAATCAATCTAAAATTCTAAAAAAATGTAGATGAATTGGTGCATAGTTCTAGTTTAGATTATGACAGTGACAACAGTGATTTATAGTATAAAAAGGAGGATATTTGCAAAACTTATGAGTTAATGTATGCAAAATGGGTGGAAACGTGTAAGAAAAATGAGAAATAAAAGAAGGAAAATTTTACCATGAAGAATATCATTCAAGATCTTAAGAGGAAGTTGTTATCTACAATAGATGAGCTTTATAAAATAAAGTTGAAATTGGTCAATATCGAAAAAGGTCTAAGGATGTTTAATGGAGGCACTAAAAAGCTAAAATAATTGCTGAAAATTGGTAAGATTAAAGGAGGCCTTCAAGGTATTGGTTATAAAGGTGAATGTCATAAATTGAACGATGAGAAAAATAGTGCATCCAGATCTGTCAAAGGAGAAAATTCAAAGTGAAATAGAAGATTTATACCTACATGTCATTTTTATGGAGTAAATGGGTATATAAGGCCAAATTGTTACAAGTTATTACAAATGATGTTTCAAAGGGCTCCAATATGAAAATCTAGACACTCTCTGATGAATTTCTAGCATCAGCCTACATTACCAAAACATACTTGGGTTAGAAAGGTTTAATTACAAGCACCTATAGCTCTTAAATCCATGCAGGCTGCTTCATATAATGGTTGGTATTTTAACAGTGGTGCTCGCGTCACATAACAGCTGATAAAAGTTACTTGATGTATTATCAAAGTTATATAGATGGCCATATTACCTTTTTTTGATGGAAAGAAGGATTTGGTTATTAGAAGAGGACCCTATACGTGGATGGACTATCACACCTCAAGAATGTGCTCATGTTAATGAGTTAAAAGCCAATTTGGAAAGTATAAGTCAACTTTCTGATGATGGATTATTGGTTAACCAAACAAGGAGGATGTTTGATGAGTGGTAAAAGATCGGAAGATAATTGTTATATATTGTAGGTCACTACTTCTTGCAAATCAACCTTATACAATGACAATATATATCTTTGGCATCAAATGCTTCACTAAGCCAACTATGACCTAATTAATAAGTTGTGAAAATTTGAAGCAGTAAGAGGCTTGTTTATAATGAACAATGATGATAAGACATTGTGTAATGCTTATCAACTAGGTAAATAGACGAGAGTGCTACATAAAAAGGTTAGCCATGTTACTTCATCACGTATATTGGAATTAATTCATATGGATTTGGTTAGTCTAACATAACATGCTAGCATTATTGGAATAAGATATTTTTTAACTTGTGTTGATGATTATTCTAAATACACTTGGGTAACATTTTTAAAGGAAAAATTAGATGCATTTAAGGATTTTAAAAGCATATGTATGCAGATCACAAATCAGAAAAATATGATAGTGTTGAGAATATGATCAAATCATGTAAGGCAATTTGAGAACGTAAGTTTCAACGACTTTTGTGAGAAATATGGTATCACACAAGAGTTTTTGTAACACCCCACTCCAGCGATGACCTGAACCCGACATCGATGGTGATATCCGAGTCCATGCTCCGAGAAGGTGGTGTGCTAAATCACTCAATCTTTCAAAATCCCAAATTTTTTTTTGAAAATCGATAACACAAAATGCGAAAATCGGAACTCAAATTGGGCGCACATTCATTCATAAACATTTTCACTTAACACAATTTTCAATAGCCATTCGGGCTCTTTCACAGTTATAAAACACTTGTGTCATTTCAAAATACAATTTTATACAAAAAGATGCGAAATATACCATTCGATACAAAATGTGAAAAACACAAATGCAGACGCGAACTGATCCTGACCTCTATCCTTCACTTGAATGCTGTAAGTATACTCCCGTTGGCTTAACGGGTATTCTTCTTACCTTGAAAAATAGTTGCAAATTTTGGGTGAGTTTTGCGAACTCAATGAGAGACCATCATTGATGGCTCACCCAATCACAT
>JANTPM010000244.1:33044473-33057976 GCA_025434745.1 Erythroxylum divaricatum
GTGTTCTTTATATTAATAGAAATCGGACTTCAATATCTATAACTCTTATGAAGACCTTAAAGGCCAATTCTATCATCTATAGGATCAAATTTGGACTAGAAGATGTTCTGGCCAAAATGAGACGATGCTGACGTCATGAGACGATTGCTGATGTCATACTGAGACGAATCAAACCCTACAACTTGTAATGCTCATATCTCTCAACTCCGATATCTAAAATTTACAAACTTTATATCGTTGGAAAGCTGGAAAAACCATCTACAACTTCCAAACAGAAAATTTTGCCTAAATCAACTCACATCAACCCAGAAATATCCTTGAAGTCAGTACACGAATTTCCATAACTGTCACAAATACATATCCTATGCAACATCACAACTTGTAAAGATCATAACTTCCCGCTACGATATCCAAAACTTACAAACTTCATCTTGTTGGAAATTTCGAAAGATTTTCTACAACTTCCAAGAAGACTATTTTTACTCGTTCTACCTATATCGTTCTAGATTTTCCTCCAAAGTCAGTACACAATTCTATCCCTGTGGAAAACTTAAAGTATGAAATGTACACTACAAGATAATATGCACATCCACAACAAAACTTCTTCAATTCTTAATTCATTTCCAATTCAAAATGAAATTCATACAAACTTTCCATACATAGCTTTAATTACATATCGACATTACCTCAAAATCTTGACACAAGTACAAAAGTACATTGGATGCTCAATGTTCAATATGCTTATAAAGCTATTCGAAAGTCTAGCCATTAACTTCGTACAATAGCTAACTATTTTGGAATTTATCCCATAGCCTTGTAAGGATCATTGATCTTCTCGAGCTACACTTGAGGAATGGAAAAAATATTGGGTTGGGCTATACAGCTCAATGGCTAAGATATTTATAGCTATTGGTAACAAGCCACATAATCAAATATATATATGTGAATATTCATATATGCAACCATATCGTTTCTTAATCTAACAATACAAGTTCAACATTCATAATTTCAATTCATAACTTAATGCACAACACGCAGATGTCATTATAGCTTAACATATCAAATACAAATGCACAAACAATTGACTCGAGGGTTTCGTGGAACAAAATAGAGAAACCGAGGTTTATTCCGTAAACAAAACGAATCCATATTTCGGATCTCGTGGGCCACAAACGGGTAGCAATGTGAAGGCCTTTTATCGATGTGCACGTGACTACAAAACGGTTCCTCTCTAGCCCAAACACAATCAAATTTTATGCTTAATTCAATCATTCATAATCTTATATTCTCATGCTTTTTTTACACAAAATGTTATGACTCAATGCAATGGCATAACATGATCATGCACACAATTTAATTGTCTTATCACAATGTCATATATTATAATGCAATTTCAACTTCACACCTTTCACGCAAGTCATTTAACACACCATACACATATAAGGCATTTGCCCATTACACAATAACTATAAATAAATTACCCACTTTGAAACTCTTGAAAATCTAAATTCAATTGAACCCTTCCTCTTGCTCTTTGGTAGGTTGTTCTTGATTTCCTAACACAACCAAAATTTTCATTCAATTCCAATTCAAATGGAAATCTCCCAATTTCCATAATCACAACAAATCCCTAAAACCTTAAAACCACCACAATAGAAATTAAGATAAATCAAACCTAACCTACCCATAGTCCATCTAAGTTAGAAAACCCAAAACCTAACTTAGAAACTCATCTTCTTCCTCCAACCATTACCAACACAAAAATCCCTTTCTCTCTCTAAACTTATTCATTCACAACACAACAATCCATTTCTTTACTAAAGCAAGAAGAAGACGATGAACTTACCTTAAGAGCTTGATTCTTCTCTTCTTTCCACAATTTTCCTCCTCCTTTTTTACCTTTTTCGATTTTCTTCTCTTTCTCTTCTCTCTCTCTCACATTTTCTCTCTTTTCTTCTCCTCCTTGGTTGCTCACGAATTCTTTCCTCTCTTCTTTTAATTCAAGCCTTTTTATTAGTCTTTCTTCCAAAATTGCCCCTCACTTACTTGCCTTTACAATTTTTCCCTTCCTTTGTCTTTTATGGCTCTACTCCTTTAATCCACTTAACACAAGCCTACTAATTTCTAACATTTCATTCCAATTCAAATTTCTAGTCCTTCCCTCAATTTTCTAATTAATGACCCTATTCTAAAAATAAATAAATAAATAAATAAATAACTAGACAATTAATAAGAATTTAGAAGAAAATCAGGGTCCAACAATCCCTCAATATGTTTTCATGAAAATTCAAGTTGTTCATAAAGATCAATAGGTTTTGTTTGACAAAACATTGTTTTTGTTAATTTTATAGGCATGAATCTAGCCTTTTACATGAAGGCAAACATTATGATGAGTGTCGATTCACTTACTCAACTAGGTCATGTTTCTATTAAATGACTTGGTTGGAATGTCATTATAGTCTTTTGATGTGAAGGTATATATTTATGATGTGTGTCAATCTGGTTACTTAGCTACATCATATTGTCAACTGACTATTGGCTCTATTTATAACCCGAAAGCCGGTGGAATAGTTATTTGCTTATGATTTACACTTTTTTTACCTACCTCATTTCTTAAGATAGTAATTCTCATGAAAAGGTACTAACGATGCTACTTATTCGATTAGCCTGAAATTAAATGCATGTGAGAAATTCCTAAGGTGAATAAACTAACATCATATCCTAATTAACTTGCATATTTAGCCAAAGTAACCTAGGTCACTAATTTCACAAGCCAATAAATCTTTGCAATCTACAAGACTATGTTCAAAGTTAAATTGATTTTGTTAAGTCTTAGCTATTGACACATTCACACAATCACATAATGCACCCTAAAACAAACTAACATGAAAAATTTATATTCAAAATAAAAGCATACATGCACACAACACAAGCCTTCCTACACTTGGACAACACTTTGTTCTCAGGGTTAGAAGGACAACCAAAAACACATAAGGTGGGAATAAACGTAACATAAAATAATATGAAAACATAAGAACAACAAAAAGACAAAATTGAAAATAGAAAGGATTAGAACACAAAATTGTCAAGGTGATTGAGGTGACGATGGTGTCGAAGGTTGAAGTTGAATGCCTTGAGGCTATTTTCCTATCTTATACTTGACTCAAACAGAGAAACAGACTTATTTGTCTAAATTTAAAAAAAATCTAACTACATATAATTTAAATATAACTACAAAACATGCTAATTTAGGGTCATTTGCTTAACCATGCATCCTTGGAAACTTAGCTAGGATCAATTATGAGAGGCTTGCTTCCACCGTTGTTGTTCAACATCAGCTTCATAGCTTGTTGATAAACTACATGTTGGAAGATAATTAAAAGGACATAATCCATCAAAGCGAGGAAACCTAATAATCTTAGTAATGTCTTTTCTAGCAACAAACTGTCAAAAAAATAGGAAATAATGAAACTCCCTAAATCTTCCACTGAATCCAGTAGTTTTGTTCAATAAAAAGTTGAACTGTTTGCTTGCTTCCTCGATCACTTTTGTCTCCTCTGCTTTTTCCACTTTGTGAACAGAGAAGTCTATGCCTTTTTGAACCTCTACTGCCACTATCATCTGTTTGTCTTGCTCTTTCTCCTTTAAAGATGTGAGTACATCAATTTCACGAATGGTATGCTTAATGGCAAGGAGGTGGAGGAACATAAGGAGGGTCTTCATTCTTTTCTTCATCCTTTTTAAGCTTTTCTTATTCATCTTTTTGGTTTTCTAGTGGTTCTTCTAGCTTTTTCCCACTCCCAAGTGTGACAGCCTTAACTTGCTCTTTTGGATATACTTCCATATTGCTCGAAAGACTTCCTGTACTTCTTGTAGATAACACATTGACAAGTTGTTCCACTTGAACTCCAGGTAGAGGATAAAAAAGACATGAGTTGTAGTTACTTGGGTGATTTGCCTTTCTAATCTCTTCTGGGCCTCATCCATACTTACAAGCTTATCTATGATCTTGTGAGGATTGGAATTATAGTCATTGTATTCATCATGTTAAAATCCATGTGACTTTTGATTTCTAGACTGAATCCCAGAGTTGTTAAACTAATGAAATTTTGGGTGGTTCTGCCATCCAAAATTGTATGTGTTTAAATAAGGACTGTTATCTCCCTGGCTAACATGAGAAAATCTCCATGTTGTTGTTTTCCTTAAGAAACAATTTGTTGCAATACAACTATCTTGTCCACATAACTCACTGTTGTGCTGAATTGTTTTAAATGGAGAAAAAAGGTGGTTTTCAGACTATTCAGCTGCTTGATCAGGTTTTCGATCTCAACCTGTAATGTTTTTACTGAATTTACAACAATCATTCCTTTTGGATCTAAAATGCTGGCTATTGTCTACTTCATTCTAATGTTTAAAGATAACTATTGTATGCCAACTCTTTTAACAAATCGTGTGTTACTTTAACTGTCTTCCTTATGAATGATCCTCTAGTAGATGCATCTATGGTGCCCCTCATGGGTGGATTAACTCCATTATAAAAGGTTTGCAAAAGGAATTCATTCGGTATGCTATGATGAGGATAACCCCTTTACAACTCCTTGAAATGCCCCCACGCTTCATACAAAGACTCCTCGTCATTTTGCTGGAAATTGATAATTTGCTTTATTAGTCTTGTTGTCTTATTTAGAGGGAAGTACTTATCTAGAAAAGCTCGTACCAGTTGCTCCCAAGTTCTAACGCTAGCTGGGTTAAGAGAATTCAACCACGTCTTGACTCTATCCCTAAGTGTAAAGGGAAAGAGCCTTATCCTAACAACTTCTTTCGACATCCCAATATATAAAAAGGTGTCACAAATCTCTAAAAAATCATCCAAATAGACTTTAAGATTCTCATTGGTGTTGAATACCAAACACAATACTAATCTTATGCTCAAAACTGCAAGTATACGGATCGTACTTGTAGTTGGAAGCAGATATCGATCCTACGAGGATTGTGCTTAGGCATCACTTAATTTAGGTTATTTATTGTTTAAGAAATCATTTCACTCGAATTTAAAAAATAAATAAAATAAAGACAAATTAAAAGTAACAAGAAGCAATGCAACCTAAACCAAAATCATAAAATAAGACTTGGAAAAAAATCAAGATTAAACATTAAGACTTATTATTATCCTTATTTTCTCCCTTATAATTGATTCAATTTATGTTTGACCCAAGATTTCCTAAAATTGTAAATACCCTCTCTCAAGATGTAACTAAATATCACTAGTAAAATAAATTAGAATTAACTTTAGGATCTCTCGATGTGCAAAGTCTTTCCTAAGCATTTAACCAGAAATGAAGCTATCCTATAGGTAGTGTATTGATTTATTGAAATATCTTCCTAATAAATCATTAACTTGTTATTTATGATTCTATTAATCATTAACTCTCGTTGTACAATTAACACAGATTACCAAACTCACTCTCTCGATTTATTGCAAGATTTAAGCACAATAAATAACATAAACATATATATCATTAAATCGATAACCAAAGGTTCATAAATAGTTCAAACAATAAACCCTAAAATTTGTTTTAACCAATCATAATATCCATAACACCCCAACAATCAAATAATCCATGATAACATGCTAGAAGAGAAAGAAACTGAAATAAAACTAGACGGTGCAGCTCCTCCTTTTCTTTGACCGAATATGGAAAATTTGGATGACAGGGTGTTATTTGCCTAATCGGGAATAAAACCTTAAATCTCCACCTATCTCTAGGTTCTAGCTCTATCTTTTGGCTCCAGGAAGTAAGTTTTTTCAAATGGCTCTCAAAATTCTCTTCTTTATAAAGTCACAAAAATTTAAAAATAAAAAAACCCTACGTGTCCCTTCGACTTCCATTCCCATAATTATGGGAATTATACTTAGGCTTACCACAACCGTGGGTTATCTTGACATAAACTTTCTTTATAGATTTCCCACAATCGTTGGAAATATGCCCTTTTCCACGTTCATGGGTTATTGTTTTTCAACAGCTCCACTTCTCTTTCCTTCTCTTAGTTCCTAGCTCAATCACAAAGGTGTCTACCCTCCATTCCTACACTAAAATGATCAATTACTACCCTAAACCAATATCAAACTCAAAGAGCAACTATGAAGCTCAAACTAAATAAAAAAACACAAAATAATTTCTAAAACATAATAATACTATGCTATCATGCAAGAAACACATACCAAATACATAGAAAAACACATACTAATGAGCAATTATCAATTGGCTAACCTATAAAATTGCACGTTGTTTCGTAGCCCATTTAGCATTAATGTTAATCTAGTCAATTATGTGTTATTGTGATGTCATTTTTAGACTATCGTAGTGTGGATTACTCTCTCCCGAGTTATAATCATTGAATCATAAATCATAAACCCTACTTGATTATGGAATTTGCAATATCTCAATTAACAAAAGACCCACATCTATAATTACATCTTACGCCTTCTAATAAACTACCGGGTCTCACATAGGATCTCTATTCGCACAACAACTGATATGATTAATCATATGGTTTATTAGATCACTTAAGTCTCATTAATCCAACCCAATCATTTTTATCCGATTCACCCTCTCAGATCATTACCAAAATATGAAAATACTGCAATTAATCATAGTGCCATTCACAAAAACACACAAATAACTATATTAGCATTGAATCAAGTTCAAATCCTAAAGGAAAACTTATAACATTGTAACAATATAAGATTCATCATCATACAATCCATCATTATCTCAAACTTTAAATGAACCAAAATAAAGATAGAAAAGAGAAAGAACTTGGATCAAACAACCCGAGAAGGTAGCAGCGTCGGAAGACCTGCTTCCTCTCTCCTTTTTCTCTCTTTTTCTTCTCTCACTTGAAGCATTCCCAAAATGACATAAGTGGAGGCTCCCCTTCTGTCTTCTTATTTTTCTCCTTATAGTCTTTTCTAATTAGGGCAAATGTAGGGCTTTTCCCATGCCCAAAAGATATAAAAATCCCTAAAAAAGAAGTCTGGAAAGTTCAATTGTGCAGTCTGTCATGCAAGCCATGATCATGGCCTATTGTGTCTAGTTTATATTGCTTTTAATTGCCTTCATATCTTGATTTTTGTTACAAATCCTTGTGTTTTGATCTAAACATGAGATAAATTGAGTGGAAATGGTGTGAATATTGCATGAATGTTAATTGGATTATTTTGTGAATTTTGCATGAAGTTTGAAGGGAAAGTCACGAAAATTTTGCATGAAAAGAGAAATAAAAAAGGAAGAAAATTGGTGACAAGTTTCACCACCATAACTAACATCAAAATGTTAGTCGCAGTGGTGACATAACAAATGCCTTCACAGGGGTTTCCATAATTAATTCGAGTGATAACTTGTCGAATAAGAAAGTCAGATTAGTTAGTTATTCAAGTTAATCTTAGGGCCAGATTATTAATTTGAGTATGACAATTGTCCAATCATTTCCCCTTAATCATGTATAGGAAATTAAATTAGGGAAATTAATTCTCAAGAGTTTTCCACTTCGATTTCTACTCGTCTTTGTTTCCGGTTGAATCATTTTACTTTTCAATCTAATTTCGTGATTTTCTTTAAAACTTTCACTCAATAATTTGGGATAGAGTGTTTATGATTACATTTTTTAATTTTAATTCAAAATTAATTTTAGTTAACCAAATTCACCTCCGTGGGAGATGACCCTTAGATAATCACTACAACTACCTCGTATACTTGCAAGTAGGATGCCTAGGTAATTTTAGAACTTTTTTGACAAAACACGGCCCCTTGTTTGGCCTTCTGTCATGATCATGGCTAGTCATCCAGGGTTCTGTCATGAACGTGGCATATTGGCCACGATTGTGGCCCTCTGTTTAGCTCAGATCTTCTCTGAAACTCCTCCATTCTTCGATATTAGCCTAAAACACTAGCAAACACTTCAAGACACCACAAATATACAACATTGAAGCTTAAAATCTTGCTCTAACCCATAAAACACAAATATTTAACTAACTAACACAATTCTAACCTAAACACACACTAATCGATTAAATTTATCCATCAAACACATCCTAAACTACCCACAAAACATGCTGCAATCTATGACTATCAATTTTTTATTTTGTGTTTAATTTTTTCTTTTTTCTTTTTGTGCTAGAAAATGAATAGTTATTGACATAGTTGCTCTATGTCAAGCAACTGACAGATACAGTTTAAAACAACTACGACAAAACTAGATTTTTGTGAAACCGAATCCTTTTAGATTTTGACCTTGTACTAATTTTTGGTAAACATGATGAATGTAATGTAATTCCTTATGAAGCGTTGAAGGCTACATTGACTAGAGTTCTCATGTGTGAAGGATTTTCATTTTAGGACTAGAAAATTATTAGCATCATGCTAAAAGGGAGAATAATGCTAGACTTTAGCATTCTTACTATTAGTTTTGTTAATAATTAATGTGAATAAATTGAACGTAAAATTTGAATTTTTTATATATTTGAATAAAGCAAATTATAAAGATTTAAATATCTATATAAGATTCAAAGCTCAAACTAACTAAATAATAATTCTAGTTCAGACTTAAAAATTATAGGATTAAAAATAATTAATTAAGAATTGATTCATAATATTTTTATATGCTTATAAAATTTTTTATCTTTAATACTCACTTTCATATTTCACTATTCATTCCACTTTCAAAAAAATTTATATTCTTTTTGATATGAAATTAATCTATAAGTTTGCACTTATTGTCCCACAATGACGATAATCTGAGCTTGACCTAGCTTGCTTGAAGTTAACAGGTCAAATCTATGTTGACTAACCTTCAGACTATGTTGGAACTAAGAGGATCAACCCGAGGTCTAGTCCAAGTAGTTTAACTTCCCACAGCAAAACATTTGGATGTTTCGAGTGAAATTGTGCCTGAGTATAAGCTCAATCGAACTTTGAATCAAGTTCAAGCCATATCCCACTTCTCAATCTATTGTCATTCGTAAAGAGAATCATAAGCATAAAAATAGCTAGATAAGTTGGTTTGTAATCATTTTCCTATAAATTTATAAAGACTTTTACCTTTTCTCTCTTTTTTTAATGTTAAATTTAATAACTTCCATATGAGATGTCATAATATAACATTTGTATAAGAAAATTGACTTGATTTTTCACCAAATAAGATATCAAGTTATTAACTAGTTTATCTTTTAAATTTAGTTTAAATCTCTTTCAATCATGAGAAAAAGAAAATCGTAAAGAATACCTATCTTGAAATATAATTCTACCTCCCATCTTATGATGAAGCATTTGTTAACTTGTTATTTTTCTATCTTCATCTTACAATTATATTTACTAAAAGATTCTCTTTTAAATTTAATATGAACGTCCTATCAAATTTTATTTTTAAAAAACTTAATGAATAAGTAATGTCATGCCCATAAAGCATTATTTTTCTTTTTAGCCTAACTTTATGGGAGATGTCTATTTTTTTCTAAAATCATTTTAACCACTTGATTGGAAACCTTTACTTGCCTATTAACTTTTGGATATTAAGCTAAAACTTTTTATGTTAACAACAAAATTAAATTTCTTATTACAAAAGTGGGTGTCATCATCACTTACTATAGCTATAGAATACTAATTCTAGTAAAGATGGAATTTTTATTCCAAGACTTTGAAATATTTCCTCTATTTAACTTAAAGGAGTCCATCCACAGTAAGTACTTCTCCTTATCCTTTAATAAAAGACTCACTCTTGTAATAAGCTAATCTTTAAAGTTTAATAAATATAATAAAGTTTTCTTTTATTTGCACTCAAAGGCATAATTCACCCGTATGAATATTAATAAATACTCTTTAATTAACTATAAATACTCTTTTAAGTATGACAATTATATCTTAATCATCATCTATGTCAAGAACTATGAAATCTAAGAAAGATAGACTTATCAACCTTGATGGCATATCTTCAATTACTACTCCAAGGTATTTGAAAGAGCTATTAACCAATTGTAATGTCATTATGGTAGGTCTTGTTACAGCTAAACCCAACTTTTCAAAGATAGATAAGAGTATTAAACTTACAATTACAACTAAATCAAATAATTCCTTCTAAAAAATAACATTCCTAAATGGTGAAATTCCTTTGTAATTTTATTTACAAAACAACTTTCTTTATAAGATAACAATTTACATTTCAAGAGCTGCAACTATTTTGCAGTTCTTAAGCTTCCTCTTATATGAAAGAATATTCTTTATAAACTTCATGTAACACGGAATTTGCTTAAGTGTATCTACAAATGAGATATTGATATGAAGTTTCTAGAATACACTAATAAATTTAGCAAATTGTTTTTTTATCACCATCTTCTTCAAACGTTGATGAATTTAAGGGATGGTTCTTAAGAGCATATGTTTAATTTGCCTTTTTATTTACTAGACAATACATATTTTCTTTAATCTTATCTAATTTTTCATCTCTCATAAGTGTTTTTATTTTTTTACCACTTCCTATGGTGATTATTTTGCAAAGCTTATTTCCATATCTTTTTAGAGTCACCTCAAAAGTATAAGCTAATTTTCTTTGTAATTTTTTAGAAATCATACAATCTATTTGACTAATTTATATTTCTAAACTTTTATATATGCTGAGTAGTTCTAAACATTAGTCTTGTTCTTGTTCATAAATTGAGTGTGAGATGTCAACAATTGAGTTTTTTTTCCACATTCTATCTTTTTCAAATACAAGTATGGATGATTAGAGCATCCTTGATTTAACTTGTTATGATAACGGTTGTATAATTCTTATTAAAATTTTCTACATACTAGGCTTGCTCCATTTCTATGCATGCAAAAAGGTTGTGACAACCTTTGTTGGTCTCATTACAAAATTCACAAACTAGAAAAAATTATTGGATAGTATTGATTGTCATATGGATTTTTTGTAATTGTATGTAAAGAGAACCTATTTAGGTTGTGAGATTAGTAGCAAAATCTATCTTATTTATCTCAATTACCTTCTTTGTCATATTTATTTCATTAGGAAATTGGTAATTGTCATATCTGTAATAATTCATATGTTTTTTCTTTTTTTTCTCATTAGGGCCCCTCTTGCAAATGCATTAACTAAAGTTCTTTTTTTGTTACTCATTCCATTATAGAAATTATGAATATGTATCAACTTAGATAACATTATAATAAGATCACCTCCTTAATAACTCTTTATACATCTCTCATACTTGGTACAAAGTCTTACCTTTTACACTGAGTAAAGTTATTCATCTTAATATGCATAATCATTATTTTAACTAGTGGAAAAAATTTAGAAGTAAAAATTTAAACTAAATCATCTCAAATAATGATTGAATCTATAGGGAAATAATTCAACCAATTCTTTTATTTGTTTTGAAAAGAGAAAGGAAGTAGGTGAGGGTGAAGGACTTTATTATTAACTCCATTGTATTTTAAAGTATCACAAATCTTGACAAAAATTATGATTTGAGCATTAAGTTCTTCACTAGACAATCCATTAAATTGAATCACCTAAACCATCTTCAACATTTATAGCTTTAGCTCAAAATTATTGCTTCAATAGTATGCATCATGGTTATTGATTGAATATAGGTCAGTGGTAATGCATAATCTTACAATGATGTCAGTTGATTGAACACCTATAACATGTTCAATGGTTAGTAGTTTGTTGGTTTGTCATTCCTATTTCTTACGCCCTCAAAATCATTCATAGATTCTAATGACTAAATTACAACTTCTCTTCTCTTTTCTATTGTTTTGACATGTACACTATATCTTTTACTTAAGAGGAAGTAGATTATTGCTCCCAAACTTTCATATCCTCATAAAATGAAGTTCATGTAAAACATAAAATAAAAACAAGAGAATATAAAAAGTAAAATCTAAAGTAAAACTTAATTCATTTGGTAATGGTATTAATAAATAATACAATTCAATATAAGGGTGCCAAAAACTTGTTTTGAATTTTCTAACACAAATATAAATTGTCATGAACAATTAGTATCATAATAAAAAAAGTATTGTCCCGACAGAATTATTTTTATTTACTTCCAAAATTAATCTAACTATAATTTTGTTTTAATAATGAAATGATGTATTTGATTAAAAGTTGCAATTTTAAAAAATAAAGAGCAAGGAACATAGAATGAATAACAATCAAAATAACATAGTGCTAGGTCTTTCAGTTTCACTAAGAGTAGTCCTATTTGAATTACCAAGTTTAGTCAACTAATGTCTAATCCTAATATTGCTAGTGAATTTTATTAATGATTCCTAGTTTTTGTCAATAATCTATAATATATACCAATAAGCAAGTTATTGACATCTCTATGATAACTATGAAACTATAAAAGGTCATTGACCCTCAATTTTAAATGACATGGCAGAATGATAACTATGGGTTGTCGTTTATAGTAGAGAAAACACAATGAATTGAGAGGAAAAGAAGAAACTAAGAAGAGAGGAAAGGAGAGAGTCGGTGATGGCGATGGAGAAGAGAAAAAGTAAGTTTGTTTTTTATTTTTATGAGTCTTAGAGCAAGATTTTGATATTGTTCCAAGAGAGAAAAAGATGGAGGAGCACAAGAGCTTCCTTTCAAGTCAAGAAAAGTCAGATTTCGGTGAAAAATGAGGTAAGGTCGAAAATTTGATGTGTAATTTTTGATAAGTTTTTGGTTTAGATTCATTAGAAATGATATGGGTTTGCTAATTCCATGATTAATTTTAGAGACTACATGTTGAAATTGATTTAATTTTGGATGGAAAGTTAGTTAGGTTTATGCCTAATTTTGTGGTTTGAGGTTTTTGGAAATTAATAGCTTAGAATCATGGAAAATATGATGGATTGGTGAAATATGAAATCAATTTTGAAGAAATTGTGCTTTATGGTATTGAATTTGGGTAAATTGGCTTAGGCCAATTTTGGAAATTGGAGATTTTAAAAATTGGAGATTTAAATAGCTTGAATATGTGAGGAATTGATGTTTCCTAAGCTCAATTTGAGTAATTATAATTTTTATGGTATTGAATTTGAGTGAATTGGTTTAGGTCAATTTTGAAATTTGGGAATTTTCGAAATTGTGGATTTAGATAGCTTGGCAATATGAGGGATTTGAGTTCTCCAAGCCCAATTTAAGTAATTATGCTAATTATGACATTGAATTTGGATGATGATGGCTTAGGTAATTTTTAAATTGGAAGAACAAAGGAAGCGTTGGTCAAATTGATGATCGGAACGAGTTCCTAGCATCATTTCGAGCTGGGTAGTATGTTTATTTATTGAATTTTAAGCTAAGCATGAATATTTGAAAATTTAAGAAGCAAAAATTTTGATAATTGTTTATGCAAATGTTTGAAAACTTAGTTTTCGAAATCAATTTTACGAAAATGCAGTTCGAATTCTATGAATGATTTTAAAAATGTGAAATTGAATAAGTTTGATTTTATGATTG
>JANTPM010000244.1:33095353-33116458 GCA_025434745.1 Erythroxylum divaricatum
TCTGCGTTTTGGCTCCACTACCTTGGCTTTATGCATTGTCACTTTGGTTACCTGCAACTGGTGTATGAAATATGCAACATAAACACTATTTGCATATGCGTTTCATGCATTTAGTTTCATGCAAATGCATGAAACGCAAACAACATTTATGTTGTTTTCATAAAATAGTGTAAACTATTTACATAAAAGAGCATTTATTAAACACTGGGCTATTGGCATTTTATTCTTCTGCAGCTTCCGTTTCTTTACTTTCCACTTCTCCTTCTTACCTTAAATCTATGAGATGCGTCGTTGTACTCCACCTGCTACTGTGTTGTTTTTAGTCTCTTCAATCTGCCCACACCCTACCATATTGTTGCAGCTTCTATTGGCTTTTTGTTCTTTTTTCTCCCATTGTGTCACCATTAATTCACATAAATTGTATGTATTCCATGCATAACTTTTCTACTTCTTTGTTGTAAACAACTTTGAATTTTCTTGTTTGTGTTTTCTTTTTTTTTGTCTTCTTCTTTTCTGAATTTTCTTCTTCTTACTTTATAAAGACAAGTGAATATTAATCTTCAAAAAATGACCCAAATGTAGTGCTTTCAACTCATTTTAACTTCTTTGTTTCAGAATTGTGCCTAAAATCACATATGAGTCAAAGTGAGTATCTTAAGCAATTTCATGTCAATAATCACTAAATGTTAAGTAATAAATTCATAATCAATTAAGTACCTATCAGGAATATCCATATAAAATTCTCCTTGTATAAATCCATTTAAAACTATATTATTCAATCTATTTGAAAAAAAAGTATAAAATTCAAGTATGATGCATAAGCAAACAAACTAATGGATTATATCATAATTGCATATGTAAAAGCATTATTGTAGTCTACCCTTCCTATTGATAATATTATTTGTCTATAAATCTTGTTGTTTATAATTATGGTATCTGATTTATTTAATTAATTTTCAAAATCTCACTTGGTACGTATAATTGAGTGATCTTTTAACCTAAGGTACATATTTGATTCTCTTAAATTGATTGAGCTCTTCATTTATAACCAATATCTAATTCTCATTATTTAAAGTATCATATATGACTTCTTGGTTTAATTTTAGAAAGGAATGCAATGTAGGATAAGTTTATGAAATGAGATTTAGTTATTAAGCCCTTTTATGCATAATCAATGCCTTATTTTAGAGGATGATTTTTCTTGAATCTTTGTTCTCTTGGAAGCTCCTCATTGTTTTTATTTTTTCACTATGTTAAGCAATGTCTATATTTAGATCTTGTGAGGTTTTTTCATATTAATCTTCCTCTTATTAATTAAGATCTAAATCCTTCAATTTCTTAGAAATAACTGTATCATTCAAAGATTAGACTCCTTAATAACTGGATTCTTCTTATGAAAACTTGGTATGTAATGTTTTATGAAAATATCTTGAAATAGCTAACTTTTGTCTTGTTCTCTTATTAAATCTTATATGATGTTTTTGTTGAAGATGATATTATATAGACTTGTTAGTTGATACCCTACGACCAACATTCATAAGGTAAAGAATTTTTTGAATTAATTATGTCATAAATATAACGAATTTATGTCATAAATATACAACCAACAACAAGGTAAATAATTTTTTGAATTAATTATGTCATAAACATAACGAATTGATTTAAGGTGTGGTATATTTATGACATAACTAATTTAAGAAATTCCTTACCTTATACATGGTTTTGTAATTAAATAACATATAATATGATGTTTATAGGTAAATATTCTTTATAAATAAAATAAAATATTATAATAATAGCATTTATATTACATTTAAGTATTATATCTAAATTATTCCTTGTCATTGCTCTATTAAGACTAGACATTAATAGAGTGGAAAGACTAGTTCTCATTATCTTTTTTTCCTTATAAAGAAATTAGTTGATCTCATAGAACAAAGAATGGAGATACTTAAATAAACATATAGATTCTTATTAGATAATAAGTTTATTAAACTAACCTAATATAAGGATTCTATATGGGACATCATATACATGAATTACGTTTATAATTTATTAACCAATTTACTTTATTTTACTGCTATATTACCTTTTTACTTACTTTTTGTTATATTTTCAATTAATTAAGCAAATTAAACATTGAGATGATATTCTTCAAGAATTAAAGATAATTTTAGGTAAAATTTAAAGAAATTCACGAATCTTGGAAGAATGTAGTTTGACCTATGCTTGTGTGCCAACTTATGCCCTAGAAGGAACAAGTATAATGACATGGCCATGTAGGAGCCTTTGCACATGTCATTAAGAAAACAGTGAAATTCACATTTAAAGGACATAGTTGTGTTAGTGTCTGTGCGTAAATCTTTAAAAAATAGTGAGATTTTAGTTTGAAGAAATGGTTGTGCAAAAGGCTATATATATTACTTAAAAAAACACTAAGGGGGTGCTTGGTTAGTTGCTATGGTAAGAAAGGAATGGGTAAGGAATGAAAAAAGATGGTTGGTAATATATTATGATTAGATGAACATCATTTTTATATCCCCTTTTAGGGCAATTCTCCATACCTCCTAATATAGTGAGGAATGGAAGTCATATCCATTTCCATTCCTCAATATATTCATTGTAATTCTTATTACTATTCTCCTAAGTGAACTAAGCACATCCTAAAGGCCTATGATTTGAGCCATAACTATATGTCTGACCATGACTTAAATGGATTAAAACATATTTAAATATGGCAAAGCTAAAGCTATAGTTAAATATCAAAAGGCTTCTACAAACCCTTAGGAAATTAATTTTAAGCTACTTTCATTAGAAAATCAAGATTCAAACATCATCTTAGCAAATTAAGTTGTCCTTAGATATAAACAGTTTATTTGGATTTATTTTTATTAAGATTTCTCTTTGTCTTTTAATTTTTGTTATTTTGAACATGTTTAGTTACTAAATACTTTTTCTATATGTATATAAGAAAAAATAAAATGACATTTTTATATAGATTGGTTTAATTTTTTATAAAATAAGATATAATAATATGAGCTATTGTTGGTCTTAATGTTGATTTTTTAAGATAGAATTTAAATATGATTTTAATTCACTTATGGATCACTTGAGAGAGTTTAGTTGTGAGTGGATCTTGGTTTAGTAAAAATCCTGACTTTTAAATTTTTAATATGTGCTTAAAACATGTTAGAATTTATTTAAACCTTATATTGACCAAGTCTAGATGAAAATTAGTGAAGTTATAATTTCACAACTTTAAAGAATGAAAATAAGAAGATCTCAACATCAACAAAATGTTGGAGTAAATTGGTTGTAAATAGAATCTAATTGAAGGAGGAAAGGTATCCATTTTTCCATCTTTATTTTCCAACTATAAATATGAACTAAGTACATGTTAGTAGTAGCTATGGTCATTATTATATTGACCAAGTCTAGATGACAATTAGTAGCTATGGTCATTATTATACTAGTTCTCTCACTGCAGACATCTTTAATCAGGAGATTAGGGATGTAATCAAATCCTTTAACCCGAATAAAGCTCCAGTGCCAGATGGATTTAATGGGGCGTTCTTTAATCATACCTGGCATATTATTGGGGAGGATGTTACTAGGGCTATTAGAGATTTTTTCCTCCATGGGCGTCTCCTCAAAGAGATTAACTCCACTTTCATTACCTTGGTGCCCAAAAAAGCAAATTCCCCCAAACTAGAAGACTATAGGCCTATCTCTTACTGTAACTTTATTTACAAGGTGATCGCAAAAATTTTAGCTAACAAGCTTAAGGAGATACTCCCTAGCTTTATTAGCTCAAATCAGAGTGCTTTCATTAAAAATCGACGAATAGGGGATAAAATTTAGTTAGCTCAAGAGCTTTTTAAACATTACCATCAGGCCAATAATCATAAGAGATGTGTTTTTAAAGTGGACCTACAAAAAGCATATGATTCTATACATTGGGAGTTCCTTCAGAATGTGTTAGAAGCTGTTGGGTGCCCTTCCCAATTTATTCATTGAATTAAGGAGTGTATTACTTCTCCAGCCTATGCAATCCTTATCAATGGTTCCCCCATAAATTTCTTTCCAGGAAAATCAGGGTTGAGACAAGGAGACCCGCTCTCTCCTCTTCTCTTCATCATTTGTATGGAGGTGTTCACTAGAAGCTTGAATGATTCCATTAGGGGTAGTCCCACCTTTCAATATCACTAGCATTGTCAAGCTCTTAAGCTCACTCATCTCCTATTCGTTGATGATCTCTTATTGTTTTGTCATTGAGATTTGGTCTCGGTCCAAATTCTTCTAGATTGTTTAAGGGTTTTTTCTCGAATCTTTGGGGTGGTAATAAATTTTCATAAGAGTTAGTTTTTTCTTTCCCCGGAGTTGAGCCCCTTGGTCCTTCAACTTGAAAGTATGTCTGGGCTTAAACTAGGACTCCTTCCTATTTGATATTTGGGACTACCCCTTATATCTAGGTGGTTGTCTAGGAGGGAGTGTTTTCCTTTGTTAGAAAAAATTGATTCCAAAGTCAACAATTGGATCCACAAACATCTCTCCTATACGGGTAAAGTCCAATTAGTGATTTCGGTCTTACCTTCCTTTCAAGTTTACTGGGCTAGTATCTTGATTCTCCCTTCCTTTATTCTTAAGGAAATTGGAAAAAAGTTTAGGAATTTTTTGTGGTCGGGTTCGGTCGAGAAAAAAGCTTCAGCTAGGGTTAATTGGAATGATGTTTGTAGGCCTAAAAAAGAAGGTGGTCTAGGTTTTAAACATTTTCCCAGCTGGAATAAAGAGTTAATTGGGAAAAGAATTTGGTTTCTTTTTACTGATAGGGAAGTTTTGTAGGTAAAGTGGGTTCACACTATTATTTTGCATATGAAAAATTTTTGGTATATTTCTCTTAGTAATAGTCATTCATGGAGTTGGCAGAAGATCTTGCCTATTAGAGACCAACTTGGGGACCTATTACGATTTAGAATTGGGAATGGTATTTCAACTTCTCTTTGGCAGGATCCTTGGCATTCGAGCGGTATCCTGTTGGCTCAATCAACTCCGCGGTTGATTAATAGGTCAGATCTCCCCATGAATGCCAGAGTTTCAGATGTTATTTGGCATGATGAATGGAGGTGGCATCATGCAAATGTGGAGCCTATTCGTTCACTATCTCCCATTCCTTGTAACCCATATCCATCCAGTGAGGATAGCCTAGAATGGCTAGCCAACCATTCCAAGCAGTATACCAATGAGTCAGCATATAAACACTTGAGACCGATATGCCCGATGGTGCCTTGGTATCCATTAGTTTGGCATAAGGGGAATCGTCCTCGATGTTTCTTTATCTTATGGTTGGCCTTCTTAAACAAATTGCAGAATAGGGATAAGATCTTGTTTCTCCACACCCTAAATCGTTGTTCCTTGGTGTTATGGATTTCGAGAATATTGACCATATTTTCTTTCATTGTGTTTTCTCACGATCGGTTTGGTCCACTACTCTCCACCATTTCTGCCTTACCAGTTTTCAATTTTTATACCTCCATTCAATTTTATAATGGATTAAGCTGTATTCCTCGGTTTCAAATAGTGACCTTCATACCTTTTGCATTGTCCTATCTGTTTTTGTGTATAACATATGGTATGAATGAAACCTTCGCACCTTTTGTGATGAAGCCTTGGATATAGGGGGTTTTACTTCATGGGTGATCTTACAAGCTATAGAGCAACTCCGCCTAAACACTAAGGGAAGGTAATTATGTTTGTATTCAGTTTCTTGTTATTCCTATTGCTACCAATGCAAGTTCAGGGACATCTCAGGGTTACTAAGTAGGAGGGGTGTAATTTCCTCCTATTGTTATTGAGCAGGCTACCAGGTGGAGTTTCCTTGTCCACGACGATCATGCTAGAATTCTCTAGATGTGTTTTGTTGGCTGTGGATTTATTCCTAGTTTATTGTGGTTTTTGTTGCTGGTCTTTGTGTGGATTTCTGATGTTTGATGGGGAGTTTATGTATTAGGGTATTGGATTTAGCTTTCTTAGGCTGCTCGAGAGGCATGTATTGTGGGTGTGGTGTTTCCTTCTTTGCTTTGTTTAAAGCCCTTATGTTTTTACCCTTTGTGTTTTTTTTTGTAGGCTAGAGATTTTATGGGAAATCACTAGCTCTGTATATAACTTTTTCATATTTGTATAAAATTTTACTAATTTACCAAAAAAAACTCAATTCTTAATTAGAATTTTAGAATTTCGAATATTTGTAATAATTAAATATACAAGTCTATTGCATGTTTGGCCTTATAACTACCATCAATTAGCTACTATAACTTTACAAGTGAGAACTAAAAATGTGTCTGATGTCAGTCTCACCTTATGTTTAGCATCATTTTGTTTTTAGAACTTTTTTTGGACATAAACACTACCAATATGATACTAATAATATATCATACCTATAACACTAATCCAACACGATACTTGTATTATTGGTTTAAAAGCTTGTGTAGCTTGACTTGATGTTTGATTTTCGTTATTTCTCCTCTTAAAAAAATTTGTCTTTAAATCAATATCTTCATAGACTTGCTCTAGTGAAAATGGATCAAAGGTGATCAGTTCATCATTCATAGTAAAGGAATAGCAATTCGTGTACCCTTATGTATGGCTCTCATATTAAATTGTCAAGGACTCTCTAAAAGAATATGAATAATTACATTAATACCACGTCACATTACATTTTACCTCTCAATTAAGAAAGAAGCTATAGCTTAATTTGTCACTCTAAACTTCCCACTCTCATTCAACCATTTTAAATTATATGATTTAAGGTATTATATAATTGGCAGTCTTAACTTCTCTATTAACGCTATATAAACTACAGTTATATAACTTCCTCTATCTATGATTATATTAGAAACTTAAGATTTGATGGAACAACTTATATATGTAAAAGGCTATCCTATTATTTATTCACATAATCTTCTCTTATATATATATATATATTTAATACCCTTTTAGTGATCAATATCATGTCCTCTTTAGGCTTCTCAATGCTTTTATCATTGTTAGCATCCTCTAAATTAGGTATATTCTTTTTTAACTCCTTTTCACTCTTAGATAAATACTCTCTATCATCCATTAATATCATTACTCTCTTGTTAGGATATTATTAAGTTTTGTGCTCTTATCTCAAACCCTTGTAACACTTGACATCTTTATTCTTATTTATTGACGACGAATCAATCTTAGCTTTCTTTTCACTTAGCATTTGTACTTTCAATTTGATTACTTTTATTTTGACTTTCAATATTTTCTTCCTCTCTACTTTATGAATTATTCCATGATGGAGAACTTCTACTAAAAATACTAAAACAGTTAATGGATTATCTTTTTTATTTTTTTCTACCTTAATAGCCATGTGAACTACATCCTCTAACTCCATATAATGTATAGATCAACAATATTATAATTTCTTAGTTTAGTTCACAAATGAAATGAGCCATTATTACCTCTAAGTATTCCAACACATTCACCCTAATCTTGGCAACCTCCATCTTCATATCTTACTCCTCCACATTAGAACCTTGAGTTAACATCTGCAGTTTTTAAAAGACCAAAATAGTAATTTGACACAAAACATTTTCTTTATCACCATTTTCATCTCCTCTCATGTCTTGCTAAGTAAGTCTCGAAGTTAAGATTTGTTGATTTCACTAATCTATGACAAAATTACTAAACTATATGGATGTCAATTTAACCTTTTTCTCTTTATAATAGTTGCATCAATAAAATAGTAGCTTTATATGTTTTTTCACATTAAATAAGTATAAGAGTCTATCCTTTCTAGGAAAGATAGTATCATCTTATTAATACTACCCATTTGTTATCTACCTTTTCATACCCCCTAATATAGCCTAAGCCAAATCTACCACTTTTTATCTCCCTATTCTACCTCCTCTTCCATCCCTTTCTCCTTTAGTGTCCCTTAGGATTAATTCTCTCAAATAGTTGGCAACCCTATCAATCTCATTATAAATCTCAAAGACATCAATATTAATAAGTTTAGGTGACTTATATTGTATATTGGCTATGGCAACTTCATAGTTCTCCAACCAATTCCTAACTTCTCTAAATTATTTAATACGTTGCTTATATTGAGAGTTTTATTACATTCAACCTAAATCCTAGTCCAACCCTTTTTTTCTTCCTCACTTAATTTCTTGTCTTAAAATGTTATTTTATTTCAATTTTGAGACATAATGAACCTGTAGGAAAACGTTAGTAGCAAAAAAAAAAATCTCTAATGTATTTTCTAAAAAATCACTCTACTCACAATATAAACTCTTAATTGAAAATTTTTATATAAACTCATTAATATATTAAGAAGATAAGTTTAGCGTTCTCCTTGGTTAATAACTCCTAAAGAAGCAAATTGGACAAAAACATATAAAGATGATACAAATATAGATTAAAAAAATGCAAAAAACTGAAGAATAAAAAATTGAGCTCCATAAAACTTAATTAGATCAAATAGAAAAGAAAAATAAGAACTTAAAAAGAATTAATTAAATAGTAAAAATAAGAAAACTGATAAACACAATATAATTAATATATCAAGTATCTTGTCCTAGTGAGAAAAGAAATAAAAACTCTTTCTTGTAAAAGATGTTGTAATCTAACCCCTGGTATATGGTTTAGATGGGACATGTTATGGCTTTCTCTTTATAAAATCATTTTAACTGAATTTGTCATTTTCATTTATTTTCTTCTCTTTGTTTTTTGATTAATTAGGAAAAATAAGAAACAAGAGTAAGAAACTAAAAAATGATCGATTTTTAATAAATCTTGTTTTAAGAAAATTGAATATATAGTAAGATGAAATAAGAATATTGTTAATGTAATAAAACAACTTTAACAGCAAAATTGAATATAGAATTTGGATATGATACCAAATTTTATTAAGACCCTAACTAAAAAAACTTTTAAATACATTATTTTCTTGAGAGATTAATTATTCTTTTTTAATTCATTTTTAAGTGGTCAGTTTTACCTATAAAAGTTATATTTGATTAACATTTTTAATTCTAGTACAAGAGAGATTTATTTATCTCTAGGCCTAAACATCATCAACCACAGAAGTAAATAATTTAATGGTAAATCATTCAAGATTATTTAGTAAGGATTTAGTTTAAGTGTCACTAAATCACTCTTTTTTTGAAAAAAAGATTAAAAAATCACTAAATCAGTCTCTGTGAATAATTTAAATGACTAAAATTGTTGGAGAGAATTGTGGCATAAATAAGTAGCTTGGATTTGAAATTTTAAAGATTAAGGAAATAAAAGTAGTGTTAATTTCCTTCAAAAGCTAACCATGGTTGAAGAAGTAAAAAATGGCTTCCTAAATATCTTCCTCAATGATATTCTAAGTATTTTGAAAGAAAAAAATATTGCAATCATGGGGCCTTGTTAGGATAAAGTTTGAAAACTGCATCCTTATTGCATAGTAAAAAATCTAACCAAGCTTCCGTATGAGCAGCAAAAAGTTACTTTGGATTGAAAAACTTGACAATATATAGTAAAAAATTGTAGGATTAGGTCCACTAACACCAAGGAGAAGACTGAAATGATTGTGAGTAAGGGATAGCAATTCATCTTGGGTGCCATAAACTTTGCCTTTCATATCGGATAAGGCTAAAATCCTGTAGATGTTTCTCCTTTCCATAATAGCATTAAAGAAATATAATGTGTTAGCGTATACTTCTTTCATTTAATTTACCTTAGACTTTTTGTTTCAAAAGAGAATGGTGGCTTTCCATTTTCCAGAGTCGGTGTATACAAACTTTTCTTTCTTCATGATCTTGAAGGCCTCGTTAAGGGGGGAAAGGTAAAGGCTCATTTGATGCTCTTGCTTTGTAATAAAGATAAAAACATGTTCTATAACACTAGTAGTGATCCTATTAAGATTTGATTGGCCTTTAATAGTCATGATTTTTTTATCACACTTAAAGAGAGGATAATTTTTCATGTTAGTATCTTAACCCTTTGTAGATAGATCCTCAAACCCCTTATGCTTTGCTAAGAAGTTTTTCATTTATTTGTAGTTTTAGCCAAAAATTTTGTGTTAAATTATAAAATAATTTATCTTAATAAATTGATTCTCAAATTTTCATTTAATTGCTAGAGGGGCCCCACCTATGAATTATTGCCTATTGGTTCCTAAGTTGTGAAAAATAAGTTAATAAAGTCTTTTTAGTACCTAATAATTGCATCATTAAATTAATGTCAAAGATAAACATAAAAATGCTATATTCATTGACTTGTTTACGATACACTTTAATTCTATTAGGAGACAAATACACATCTCTCCAAATATTAATGACAAGAAAGAACTCTCCTTGTTGCAGTAGTAGAAAAATATAATAAGAAACTAAGTGATCAAATAAACATTGATATTTAATACAGAAAACCATTCAGTACAGAGGGAAAAAAACCATGGGCAAACCGATAAAAAAATCCTCTAAACTCAGTAAGGATTTACAAGAAAAGTTGATCTCTTACCCCTCATAACAACAATTTGTCTCATAAAGTTTCAAGATTGAAATGAAAGTTGATATCACAATGAACAAACCCTCAAACCAATGGTAAAAAAAATCAAACAAGGATGAGAATACAACCCTCTTTGCCCTCTCTCTGTTTTTTCCTCACTTTTGTACATTATGATCACACTATCTATCTCATGTGTGGAGTGAGGCATAAATGAGCTATTTATAAACACCTTTAGCTTGATAGCTAAGTCAAAATCTTAACTGAATTCAACTAGCTAGATTACATCTTATCCTAATCAGATCAAATCACATTATCTAATAAGATGACATTCTAATCTAAATAGGATTTTATATGATAGTATTTATTTACATCCCAACTAACAAGATAAGATATGGGGAAGATACATTATTCTCCATCATCTACTTAAGATTCATCCCAATAAGCTTATAACAAAGTTCATGTTTATTTCTGAAAACCAATTAGTCAACATATTAGCACCATTCAAATCTATATGAACCTTCTTTAACATTAATTATTGCCCTTCTATCATGAACATCAACCAATGATATTTGACATATGTACAAAATGCAACCTTTTGCATATCCTTAGGCTCCCCTTCAATAGTAAGTAACAAGTAGTCAAAATTTAGAACCTTTTAGAAGGCCTTTTCTTCCTTGTTGACCTTCAAGGTTGTGTTTCATCAGTTGTATATCTCATTGCTACCCTATTCATTATCTTTAATGGATTCATCTTAGGTATTATCTAGATGTGGTTTATGTAGCTCATCAATATCAAATTGTATCTGAACACCAACAATGTGTGCTTGGTCACGCACTTCATCTTTTTCACCTATAGACTACTTAATAGTCGAAGGAATTGGCAAAGAGCCAACTTTTCCATCTAATAAGCAGTAATTTGATGATTTATCTCCATTTAGAAGATCAACACCTCTCTTATGCTCCTAGAACACCACATCCAATCTCCTTACCACCTTTTTCTTCTCTAGGTCATAAAGTTTGAAGCCAAAAGGATCACCACCATATCCAACAAAGATGCAAGATATAGACTTTGAGTCAGGCCTCTTTCTCTGATCCTTGGGTACATATTTGAATACCTTGTAGCCAAAAACTCTCAAATGATGGTAGATGGGATCTTGCTAGTCCATGCTCTCTAAAAATTCTAAAAATATAACAAAATTGAAAGAGCTCGATTTATCAATTAAATCGTTATTCAGACTGCTTCTCCTCAAAATGTCTTTAACAGCATAGACATTTTGAACATGCAATACATCTTCTCCATAATGGTTCTGCTTATCCCTTCAATAACCCTATTATACTATGGAGTCCCAGGCTTTGTTTTCTCATGTCTAATTCCATATGATGTATGGTATTTTTTAAACACCTTAGAATTACACTCCCCTCTATTATCTATTCGTAGGCACTTGATTCTCCTCTCAACTTCCCCTTTTTAAACCTTTGAATCTTGAGTTCAATATCTATACCTAAGTCTTGCTTGAAGCATCATTAATGAATGTAACAAAATATATGTTACCTCTTAATGACTCATCGTTTATAGGACCACAAACATTTCAATGCATCAACTCCAATAACTTCTACTTCCTTACAAATCTTCCCTTAAAAAAGGCTCTGTACTACTTTCTAACTAATCAATAATCATAAAGGATTAAACAATTGTAAGTTCTTAACTAAGATAAGGGATTTTCCAACTAACGACTTTAATCCCTTCTCACTCATATGTCCTAATCTTCAATGCCAAAGATTTGATAAAATTTCCTTTTTGGTTGTATATACTTTTCTACCACCACATAGCTTTAAGTGTGTTATATACAGCGAGCAACATAACTCTCCTCAGCCATTCGTCATTGCTCCTTTGGATAACTTCCACTTCTTATCAATAAAAGTGTGCTTAATACCTTCTTGGTCTAATACATTCATTGATAATAATTCAACCTTAGATCGAGGATGCATTGGATATCTCTCAAGGTTAGTAAGTGTCTGACGTTTGTCTAAACTCAAATATCACCCATACCAGTAATTTTAGTGGAACTTTAGTTTCCCATCTTTACTTTCGCAAAATCTCTGCTTTTATAGCTTAGGAAATAATCCTTCTTTGGAACATAATGATAAGATGTTCCCATGTCGATCAACCATTCAGAACTAACATTGCTAATGAGGAAGCATTCATTAGTTGCATAAACTAGGGATACCTCATCACCTGTACTTAAAATAGTTGTAGTTGTATTTTTATCATCACCATCATTTTGATGATTTTGTTTTTTTTATCCCTCTTCTACTTGTGGTAGAACCTCTTAATGTGTCATAGCTTATCATAATAATGGCATGCCCTCACTTCATTGTCACCTTTGGACTTTGAATAGTTCTTAGACTTGTCAGGACCTTTGCGACCCCTACTTTTGTTCCTCCCCCTACTTTCTTTCATGAAAGCCTACACGTTGTCGACTCCAATCTCTTTCTTTTGATTTTTTCATTAACTATACTCTCTTTGATTACATCTAAAGTGAGCACACCTTTAGGATCTGAGTAGCTAATGGTCACAACTAGCGTTTCCTAGCTATCTGGTAAAGAGCTTAATAGGAGCAATCTTTCTTTTATATAGACCTTTTAGCTTCTTTCATAACTTAAAAGTATCTGTTTCTTGAGACACATGGTTGAATATTCTGATATCAATTCATTGTTTGATAGTGCCCAAAGTTTTTTGCTTCACCTTTTCCCATTCTCTGTTGGAAATCTATTCAAGTTTTGAAGGAACATCATCCTTCACACCTCTATCTCCATCAATAGGATGAAATAGATCCTTGCAATACAGAAGGTACTCCATCATAGGCCTCCATATTGAGTAATTTGATGATGTAAACTTAACCATAGAGCTATTCTCACCTTCCATTACGATGGCTCTGATAGTAACTATTGGGAGAAAAATATACAACTCTCTAAAAGATCAACCAAATATTAACAAGAAAAAATTCTCATTGTTACACCAATAGAAAAATATGATAAGAAATTAAATGATGAAATAAATGCCAAGGTTTAAGATGGAAAACCCTCTAGTATAAATTGAAAAAACCATAAGGAAAACTGATAAATAATCTACTAAAATCAATAAGGATTGAATTTTTTGGGATCGAAACCAAAGTTGATATCACAATCAACGAACCCTCAAACCCATCCTAAAAATAATCAAACAAGGATGAAAATACAACCCTCTTTTCTCTCTCTTTGCTTTTCATCACTTTTGGATGATGTGGCCCCACTCTCTATCTCACGTGTGGAGCATGACTGAAATGAGCTATGTATAGGCACCTCTAGCTTTATGGCTAAGTCAGAATCCTATCTGAACTCAACTAGCTATATCACATCTTATCATAATCAAATTAGATCAAATTTTCTAATAATAAGACATCCCATTCTAAATTGGATTTTACATAATAAGATTTATCTACATCTTAGTTAACAAGATAAGAGATTACATCTATCTAAAAAGGATATATCCATATACATAAAGATCTCTCCTATCTTCCAATGATCCTCTTACATGGTCTTTATTTTTGAGAGCTTATGTATATCTATTGCTATCTTACCTACCACATCATCCAATATCTCAAAATAGGGCTGGACACTCAACAAATTCTGATATAGCAAATATTCTCTTTTATTTGATATCTATCCGACTCATATATTAGAATTTAAATTTAGGTTTACTACCGTAAACTATTTATTTGAAACTATTTGTCAATGTAATATCCTATCTGATTTTCATTTCATGTCTTTTTCTTTTTATTTAGTTATATGTATAACTAAGATTAGCCACTTTTAAAAAACACTTTATATTTTCTTATATAATGTTATATAGTTTTATGTATAATATTTTTTACTTAGCTTGAATATTTTTTCTTAATTTTTAATTACATAAAGTTTAGAAAATTAAAATGATGATGAGTCAGAGTGTGTTGTTTTGTGCTAATTATGCTTGTACCTACACAAAACTTGATCGTAATGAAGACTATATATTCATATGAAAATTTTATCCTCCCATTAAGGAAGAATATCTCCTAGCTAGATTTTCATAACCCTATAAGAAGATATTTTAATAAGAACAATTCCTTCTTGATAAAAACAATTCCTTCATCTTCAGAAATAACAATGAGAGGACAAGAAATGGAAAGTAACGCAAACTAGTGAGCAAGATGTATTCGAAATACATTTCTAAATAGGAGTGACTTTTTTTAGAAATAAAAAAGGAGTTAATATTTTACCTTATTTAGGATTAGTATTGATTAGGAATTAATGTGTTACCTTAATTAGGAGTTAATGTTTTACTTTATTTCGAAGAAGTGTTGATTATATACCTTTGTACATACATATAATCTTTAAAAAATTTAGCGCAATAATTTCTTTTTAGTTTATCCCTAGATTTACATGATATTAGAACATGGATGCTCTGCCTACCACCAAAAAGGTTTATTCCTTTATTACAAGAGAAGAACACCATAAGTCTATTGTTAGAGGCTAGGAAGAACCTATTAAAGTAGTGGGATAAACTGTGGCCAACCCAAAGCCTAGTCTTTAAATTTGATAATCATGGTAGAAAGAGGATAATAAGAGTCGATACATGCAATGTGCCAAGACTGGCCGCGAAGTTTTAGAGTATTTTAAGGTCATTGGCTATCCCACTTAGTAAAGAGTGCCACAAGTTGAAATTGCACTAAACCATCCCATGATTAAGAACTTGCTAACTTAAGAGGTCAGCAAACCCTAAGAGGGCTTAAGCTTTTCATGTTGCACAAAGAGAATCTGAAAGTAGTAGCAACATACCAGGTTTGTCGAGCGAATAATTTTAGAAACTCCTAACACTTCTAGATTGTGATAACTATAAGAAGCTTTTTGGTAAGGATTATGAAAACCTTACATGAATACTGGATATTAGGGCATCTAATCATATGAAAAGTTATCTAGATTTAATGTATGATGTCAAAGAAGTAGTGCCTCTACCAATAATTTTCCCTGATGAAGCTAAGACAACTGCAATGATGATGGTATGAGTCATATTACATCAATACGTGACTTTAGTTAATGTCCTTTACGTGCCTTCGTTGAATTGTAATCTAATTTCCATAAGTTAGCTAATTACTAAGTTAAATTTTCAGATTTTTTAAATAATGATTTATGGCTTTGAGCTTTCTATAACTCGAATTTCTCAAGTTATCTTATTTCACGCTTCTCAGTGATTGATTATTTCGTGATATTCGATCAGTCACCACTTGTGGAAGACAAAGAAACAAAGTATTGTGTCCAGATCGTCAAATGAAGTCGAGTGCAGGGCGATGATTGCCGCTACCAGCGAGATGGTATGATTAAAGTCTTTATTGGCTTCTTTAGGCGTGGTTTATCGTGAATCCATGACTCCTTTCTGTGATAGTTAGTTTGTTATCCATATAGATGCTAACCTGGTATTTTATGAAGGCACTAAACATATAGAAATTGATTGTCATTATGTTAAAGAGCAAGTTCAAGTAGGCATTTTGTTACATCACATGTGAGGTCACAATTCCAGCCAACAATCATTTTCACTAAAGCTCATGGACCATTGAAATTTCAATATTTTATTGGCAAGTTGGACATTATGGATGTGCATTGGCCAACTTGAGGGGGTATTGGAAATATAGTTGTAAATGGTAGTTATTTTATGTTAATAATGTTTTACATTAATTAAAAATAGTATTGATTAGGAGTTAATGTTTTACCTTCCTGAAGAGTATTGTTGATTATGTATACCTTTCTATACACGTATAATCTTTTAAAAATTAAAGGGAATACTTTCTTTTTAGTTTTTCTCTAATTTTACAAGACGATTAGTCTGAGAATGAATGCTAAAAAAGTCTTAAGTGTTGTTTTTAAAATAAAAAGTTATAAGTTCTTAAAGCTGTAATCATGTGTTACTAGATGAACCTTAAATTCTCTGTAGATTTCAAAAGAGTAGTCAAATTTGATTAAAGCCTTTAGAACCTTGTAAATGAGTATTTTAAATCTCCTGCTCAACTTCTTTGAAAATTTTAAGCTTGGACTGAACGTGAATTTACAAATGACGTATATACTTAATTTTTTGAAATTTTGATAATGACAAATAAAAATAAATAAGATTAAATATCCAGTAAGTCTAAAATTTTTTCATATTTTATATTATTCTTTCACAAGTTATATGTTTTAAAAAATTTCATTTAAAAATAAATTAGAAAATAAATTGTGTTTGAATATTGTTAATGAATAATAAGATAAAATTTCGATATATATGAATCTCCTTTTCAATTTTCTTCCCAACTCTATTTCAGGCCTCTCTCTGAATTAGAAAATAAATTGTGTTGGCCTGTCAATTTCTCTGGATTTTCTCCTCTTTCAAGAATAGGATTTGGTGGAAGAAAAAGAATGCAGATAGGACATCAATCCTAAAAGTTGTTTGATCCTTTTCAGCATCAGTTTCTCTGGTTGTTTTACAAATCACATCTATCACTAGCTCTACTTCACAAATATCTTCGAACATGAGAGGACGTCTCAAAATTTAGAACCCAGACAATTTACATCTACTTTCAAAGGAAGAATCTTGCAAAATCTTTTCAATTGACATTCTAGATGAGAGCCTTGGATATTTCACTTTTTCATTGGCCCTCTAGATGGGAGTCTTAGGTATTTCACTTGCAACGTAGTTAGGGATTCAAATCCCACTAACACACCATTTAGTCTGTTTTGTTGCTTAATTTGTCAAATAACATTTCTTATGATTGAATTAATAATTAAAAGTTTTTTAACTGAAATCTTGTTTGTAATTCATCTCATCTGCGAGTCCTGGAAGGCTCTGAGCCTAACAAAAATTAAGTTTCAGAAATATGTCTAAGCCCTGACTCAAATCTCTAACTTTAAGGACTTCAAAAACTCCTCAGTAAAAAAGCTCTGCTCACCTTTCTTTGCCACCATTGCCACTTTCTTTAATGACGCACCTTTCTTTGCTATCATTGTCACTTTTCTTACTGGGCTACCTTTCTTTTGCACTCATCGTCACTTTCTTCAATGCGGCACCTTTCTTTCATAATGCACGACCATTATTTCCTGCCTGGTTGTTTTCATGTATTCTCTCTCCGTTCATCCAAACATGTGGACAGCGCCATATTCGGTGAAAATTGTTAGAAATCTTGGTTCTCCTTCCTGTAGACACAACATATCGTCGTAAATATACCAAAAGATTAACAAAAACGGTTGGCAAATAAAATGAACAATTTACCGAGGGTATACAATTTTCTGCCCATAATATACAACTTTCGACGATTGTGCTTGTCTGGTAGACATTGCTATATTGGACATAAATGATTGCGAATAACTAGTATTTATAAATGAATCTAGCCCGAATATCCATCCACGACAGTCCTTACCATTGATAACATCAAAATACTTCTGAATCTCATCAACAGGTTGTTTCTCGTGAGACTGCCGCTAAATAGTTTGTTGTATTTGGTCTTATTATTAAGAACCAATGTTTACATTAGTAAGAGATTATTCATAATCGTAAAACTAAAATATTATAAAATAAATAATAATAAGACATTAAGTTCACATACATTCAGTTCTCTACATCAGCTGTTGACGAACGTCACACCATCATGCTTCTTAGTGTAAGTATGCAAAAACAGCTGAGTAGTTGTAGGAAGAATACCCAATGACTTTTCCTATGTATTTAACCTAAATGTTTAGATGTAAACTATATTTAATAAAAATTTCGGTAAAGTTTTTCCTAATTTTATGATACGTCCCCCTGTTGAACAAATAAAAAAACCCAACGCAGCCATATATGGTACTAGACATTTATACCATTATCATTATCTATAATACAGTAATGTAAAACATGTATAAAATAAGTGTGAAGTTTAGATACATATAAGTCTCTGTACATGCTCGTGGTGGGTTATTGATCCTTCCATATGTACGAAAAGACTCTCTCCCTCGGGCTTCCACGTTTTTTAGTGGAGTTACGCCCTCAGATTGTCATTGCCATAGGGCTTCTTAAATATTCCTGCCATCGATTCCATATTGCTCCGAAATAAAACACGGTTGTACACTAGCCTTATGTATGACGCCAATAAAGTCGCGATAATGTGTACAAGCTCGCCTTTCCCATAGTCTATATATGTTGGTGTTGACACTAGAATCTTAGAAAAATTCTTTTTGAAACACGAACAAAATTTAAAGTAATATCATGTAATAATATTTATGTATTAGTGTATATAAAGTAATATAAAACAAAACTAAATGTTTATTGTATCTCAAACTCCTGAAAGTAAAATTCCTTTGTTGCCTGACAGATATTCTTCCACACATAACCCTCAGGATCAATCCGTTCTTTAAATTTAGAAGTTATATTTCTAAAACATGGTCCAGATGGAACCAACATAATATAAGAAGTAATTTGACAAAATGAAAAAACTAACAAACCTATAACTTAATTAAAAATAAATAGTCATTAATATGATTTCACTTACAGAGTTCCATCAATTGCTTTATATTTTCTTATGTCTGGTCCCTCAACTCCAGGTTTGCGGAAGTCTTCGCCATCTGATAAAGCGGTATCGGATGATATATGAGTTGGGGATAGAGATACAGATGGTGTAGCATATCTTGCAGTAGGTGATGCCCTAACTGCAGTTGTAGGTCCGGGAAGGGGAGGAGGTGAGTTAGTAAGACCTACAGAATGTGACGATTCACCTACATAGTAAGTGCCGCCGAACATACCTCTAGACCCTATCTCTTTGGTCTCATACTTTTACCTGAAAATCATTGTTTATCAAATTTCTACTTATATAATAATTTGAATTCAATATTTGATACAATATATGGAAAAGGAAATAAAACGATTTGTTTAAGGTCATATTCAAGTACAAACGACAAAAATGATAGTTAACAATCGTAAGAAAAAAACAATAACAATCCTCATTCAATAGGGCATAGGATAAATTCTTACAGATACAACAATATATCAACATTTAGTTGCTTATATAGTATATTGCAACAATAAATCAAAATGATGTCATTATTTTGTTTGATTCCATGTGACATAGAATTCGGTAAAGGTAAATGAGTCCTTGATGTCTGGATTTCCGAGAAGTGTCCTGGCATGTTCAAATTCACCAATTGAAACAGTGATACTTCTTCCCTCAGGTGTACTCTTTTGAATACCTTCTTGCAACAGTGTTTTTGCTATAGCTAAGCTTGTAGAGGATACAGTGAATGTGTTGCCGATCTTAATATGAAAGACTAACTCTCTAGATAAACTACTAGTTGGAACTGATTTACCTAAAACACAATAAGTATATAACTTTCGTAATGTCGTATTTCGTAATGTCGTATTAGAAAACAATTAAACAAACCAATAATGGATATTAATGCATACATAAATGTCCAGACGAGGTTTATGGAATTGATAAATTTTGCAAAAGAATCGATCTCCCTAATCCTTTATATACTGTTGTGACATCGCTCTCGCCTCTATCGATATACATGTCATCTTCAAGATTTAAGGAAGCTTAAAACATGTAGTATAGACCATCAAATGTGAATATATATAATAATTTCATCAAAGGAAATGAGATGTACCTAATAAGGAAAGAGACGTTATCCAGATCATACTAAACACCTTGAAGTAGAAGATCAGCCATAAAAGCCAAACAATCCTTAATGTATGAAGTGGCGATTTTTCCTCTATACTTTGTTCCTTCGGTTGGAACAATTTTGCCACATTCCTCCCAATGGAAGGAATTACTGCCATATGAAACTAGTCGCCATGTCAACATTCCTTGAATAAGATTTTCAATGAAATTCTTTACATAATATACTGAAAGGGAAATTATTTATGACGTTGATTAAAAAATTCAATTACAAACACAATTTAATAACTATCATAACTTAATTGTAAAGTACAATCATCTTCTTCTTCGGAAGAATAAGAATCAATCTCGGGCTCCTCTTCAGATCTTTGACCATCGTCATCCTCTCTATATGAAATTTCAACAAATTTGTTCTATAGATCGTTTAAAGGTTCATTATCGTCATATGTCACAGATGCATTTATAAAAGTTACATCTTCCTGAAATGCTTTAGTGTCAACTCTCTACTCTCCTTTTCTATGTGATTGGAAAACACCTCTAGGTTTAACTCAATTTGGGAAGATTCTTCTTCGGAAGAAGATTCCTTGCTATAATCGTCGATATTATTCATGAAATCCTTATCATTAATGTTGGACCCCGATATTTAATTGAAATTTAGAAATAATAAATGAAATTGAATGAGTATTTTGTTTAAGTATTATGATATAGATGAAATTATGCTTTAAGGAAATTTTGAGAAAAGAATTATGAGTTTTCAATGTATTTGATAATTGAGGAGATTTGTATAGGTTATGAAAGTTTAAGCGAATGAATTGATTGAAAAGTTAGTAGAAAATCAAGAAATAAAGAGAAAAGTGAGAGAATTTGAAAAAAAATTAAGAAAGTTGACTTTTGGA
>JANTPM010000244.1:33126428-33137572 GCA_025434745.1 Erythroxylum divaricatum
TTCAGTCTGCATACGACTGTGAATAAAACGCGCTAAAGGGGATTGCCTTTAGGGCACAAATAAACAGTACCGACCTTGAACAAGTCGTCTTATCGGTACCGAACAAGTGTAAGTCGACTTACCACTTACACTACCTAGGTGCATAGTATAAGGCGCATTGTGTGCCTCATCTAGTATCTCATCCTTCACCTCCTTGATATTCAGGATACAAAGCCTATTTCCGACAGTCATGAGTCCATCATCCCTCACTACCACTTTAGACTTCTTTCCATTCTGAATTTCATCTTGGAGCTTGTTCAATTCTATATCTTGTGTCTATAACTCCTCAACCTTTTCCCTGAGTATCGGTCTCACTATGAAATTGACAACGATATAATCCTGTTCCACCTGTTTCAAACTTATTCTAAGCTTAGCCATCTCTTATTTCTAAATATCCACAAACTTTCATTTTCCCATATTATGAAATGCCCATGTAAGATACTAAACCTAGGCGCTCTGATACCACAACTGTTAGACCCCGTTTTCGGAGTCCAACTCAGAGGTTATAAAAATGTGAGCTCAAATATATTCCAATGAAATCTCTTTAACCATCATCAGTTCATCATCATACTATGATACCATAACATGATGGACCCCCGTTTCTGGAGCCCAACTATCCAGAAGTCATGAAGCAAAGTTCGAGCGTGGAGGAAAACTTAGAACTTAGGAGCTAAAACCCTTCGAAAGCAAGGCAGGTTCGTCATGGCAAACTAATATTTCACCACGGCAAACTGATGGGAATAACTACACTAACCCCTTCGGGAAAAGTTCGCCGCGGCAAAGTCAAGTTGCCACTGAAAGCCAAAATCCCCTCAAGTCAATTAAGAGTTCGCCGCGACGAAGTTTGCAAAAATCACACCGAAATACCTTCCATCTTTCCTAACCTTACTTTCACTCTAACTTGTCTCAAATTCACTTCCTCTGATGCAATATCATTTCATGACAATTCAACTATCAATATTATCTCATCAAACTCTCTAATCTCTTTTCATTTAATTCATTACTTATAAATATTTCTTATTCTTCACAATTTCATATCATTCCTTTTTCCATAACACATCTCACTTGTATATATAACAACAATTCACATTTAATAACCTAAAAAGTAAAGAGTTTTACAAAAATTTTATCACATATCAACATGGCATCATTCGTTTAATACAAAATACACATGGATGCTTATGTTTGATATGTTACTAAAGCTACTAAAAAATCAAACTAATTTAGTACAAAAGCTAACTATCTTGTAGTTTCCAAATGCCTTTATGCTCTTGATCACTTGATATCATGCTTTCACCTAAAGATGGGACAGATAAGGGGGTGAGTTTAAAGCTTGTGGGTAACAGTTTATAACGGAAAAATAAGTAAAACTTTTGAAATGTTCATTTGTCAATACAAAGTTTAATTGAATTTATAAAATGTATTTTTCACAAATTCTTAACCAAAATTTACAAATTTCAAATCATATATGCATCAAACTTGTTAACATATTATAGGTACATAAGCACATTAGAATGGTTTGGGTAGATCCATGAACATTATGAACTACACATTTCCACATAATGGTCCTAGGTAGTCGTAAATTTGACACACTATCGCAATACCATATACTGGTTTTGCATAGTCGTAAATTTGAGGGAGTCTATGAAGGAGTTTCGTGCCACTAGCGGGAGGGCTGGAGAAGCCTTTAACTTGGTCAACGTGCACGTGACATTTTTGAATGGACTACACCAAACCCATATAACATGTAATTCATGAGTCAAAAATAGTTTGCCCAGATGGCACATTTTAGAAACTTGTTTTTCATGCACATAAGATATTTCGAAAACCATTTCCGAAAACCTGATTTCATAAACATGTTTCTTTTCAAAAAGAAGCATTTTTGAAATCTTTTCATAAATCATCAACACAATTCATGTAGCAAACATATAACAATTTCACAATCCAATCAAGAAGCAAATAAATGCAACATCTATGATGCAACTGAAACAATTAAGCTTACTTGATTCAAAGAAAGCAATGAGTGGCTTATTTACTCTATTATAAACATGTACCCACATTAACTTGCTCAAAGATGTCTCTCCTCTTGATCCTCTTGTCTTCCTTGATTCCCTTTATTAATGAAAAAAATCCCCATTCAATAGGAATAGAATTTGAGGACCCATATATATAGCATATTCATTAAGATAAATGCTAAATAATCCAACTCTTCCAAAAGTCCAATATTTTAGGTCAATTTTTCATGATCATTCAGATCAGGTAAGTGAAGAAATCTGTTAACACTTATTTCTAGAAAAATGTTCTTCATTGTCTTAAGTTTCTAATGACACCAAAATCATTCAATTTGGTTCAATACTCTAAAAGTTATACCCCAAACATTTTTTAGTTGTTCTTATACGAAAACAACATTTTGTGTTCAACTTCCATTCATAAATTGAAATCCTTAAAGGCCAAATTTGAACTCCATTTTATAATATAATTTCTATCTAGTTTACGCAAATCAAAAATCACTCCATTTGGATAACTACACAAAAAGTTATGCTTAAAATACTAAAGCATATTCTGTGTTGGAAAGTTGAGTTCGCAGTGGCGAAAGCGAAACCTAGAAGTTTGCCACGGCGAACTTGTCTAGAAACCTACTCTGAGAACACGTTTTACAACATTTTTCAACTTTTTATTTCCCACCTTTCACATATAACCCATCTTAACCCTAAACCATCTCTTCTACTTCTTTTTAAACTTCATTTCAACCCAATATCATTTACAAATACATCATAATCTATCTTCGATTATTAAACCTAAAAGAAAACATTTGCCTCTATCATTCATCAACAAATTCCCACACATAATTAACTTCATTTGAGTTTCATTTAACCATACCTATGAAAGTTAAAGCATAAGTTACTTGTTGAAGCTTCAAAATCTTCAAACTCTTCAAGATCTTCACAAACCCTAGCTTTTCTCTTCTTTCTCTCCTCTCTCTCTTTCTCCCTCCAACTTTCGTGCTTCTCTCTTCTCAAGCAAGACAAAAATTTTATTTCTTCTAACTTATACTCTTCATAATCATACAATGTCCCTTTTGCCCTCTAATAAAAGCCCTATGTCTTTTAACCTTAAGTGATTTGCCAATTTTACCCTTGATACATTCTTATAACATTAATGCTTTAATTCCATCAATTCATGCAATAAATCTTACTAATATAGACATAAAAATAAATCTCCAAAAAATAAAACTATCAACAACCCATAATTCATTTAAATCATGATTAACTAGAGAAAAATTTTTTCTTAGGGGCCAACAGTAAAAACCTTACTTTTTATAAAAATCAACAACAACTAAGCCTCAGTTCAAGTTAAACAATTAAACGAGGCTCTGATACCATTGTTAGAATCCAAACATGATCGAATAATCACCCAAATATTAGTTTAAGTATCTCCATACTCTAATTTATGAGATCAATTATTTTCTTAATAAGAAAGAAACATAATGTGTGCTAGTTTTACCGTTTCAACAATATCTCGTAAAGAAACATAATGTGTGCTAGTTTTATCATTTCAACAATATCTTATCTTGATGAAACTACAACTAGAAACTTTTAGGAGCAACATATAAATGTAAATTGAACCTCACGATTGTGATCTTAGTATAATTTCAATTACACAGTAATTATTCTAGGGATTTTACCTTTAGTATTAAAATATCAAATGTAATTAAATTAATACACAAAGATAAAAAAAAAACCTTTTCATTTATTAAATAATAATGTCTTACATCAAATTGCATCCAACTAATTGGCTGCAAGGATATAAACTATCATAAAGTAGTTTAAAATGCTTATGCTTTATTTTTTTCATAATTCAAATTTTAGTGTGAATACTATAAACTATAAAGAGTTAGAGTGTTAATACTCCAACAGATACTTCACTCTAAGAGTCAATTCCTTCACACTGAGAAATCTATCAAAAATATTTAATATCTTAATACTTACCAATCTTATTTTTCTAAAATAAGTTTGCACTCTTACACCATTCACCTTCTCTGCATCATACTTTTTCTAAATGTTTTGTCACTATCATTTAGTCTCACTTGCTTACGATTTGAAGTTTGGATGCGTGGAAAAATAATTGAACTAACTTTATTTGCTACACATTCTTATATAAATAGAAATAAAAGGAAAAAAAAAAGAAAAAGAGACTTAAATTCTAACTGTATACATATATTCTCTTTTATTTTTTACTCAATTTTTTTAGTTAGAGATTTTAGTATCAATCTCAAAATAATTTCCAACATTATTTTATAAAAATTCACAAAAATTCCAATAAAACAATAAATGACTAACTCAAATATGTAAAGAATATCCGATATTAAGAATATAAATATAGATATCTATGGACTTCAATCATAAATTCGTTCAATCTAGATTCCATATAGTTTGAAAACAATCTTTTTACTATTTAAAGGTAAGACTGCATATTAATATACTTTTACAAACTCTGCGCCTGAGCAACATTTCTAGTGATTGTTGTTGTTAGATTCCATATAACATAAAAAAGTGGATAATTTTATCTTTTTGAAAAAAAATAAAAATGAAGGAAATATAGTTATATTCAAGTTATAAATTTAAAGAGTTCGTAATGTAAGAAGTTTTAAAAATAAACTTTGTCCTCCCTTAAGCCAAAACTAGTACATTAAAAACTAAAAAATATTCAATTATTATATGGTTTGATTCATTGATGAAAATTTTAACATATGAGACCGGAACTAACTCAAATGTACACGACCAATCCGCATGGGTTGACCCACTCGTCCACTCGGCCTTTGGAGAGTCGCTTGAAATCCTTATTAGGGGATAGGACGAGGCTCACGCCCATCTAAAATCTCTCAAAAGCCGCTAACCAACCCATTTAATTCATGTGAGTGTTGATTTTAGAGTAACCAACTTTTCATGGGAGACGATCTGGAAACTTCACATTCCAGGTAAAGTTAAATTGTTTATATGGCGTATGTTGAGGAATGCACTTCCGTGTCGAGCCAATTTACAACAAAGACATATAGACATCGTTGACTCTTGTCCAATATGTGCTGGAGATACAGAGACTGAACTTCATTTATTCCTTAATTGTGATTTTGCTGTTGCTGTTTGGCGTCTTTTTAATGTGTCTTGGTCCTTGTTTCATACAGGCACACTCACCCACTGGCTTGCGTCTATTATATTTAGTAGTACCACAGCCCAACAGGAGCAGACTTGCATGATTTTATGGAGCTTATGGACCTATCGCAATGAAGTTATCTGGCAGCAGAAAACACAGGCCCCCTCCTCCATTTTTCGTAGGGCCACCACAATATTGTTGGATTGGACGACTGCTCAACACAGGAAACTTATTACAGCCACCCAAATTCAACCCATACATCTCTCCAAATGGAAGGCTCCACTCCAGAATCAATTTAAATGTAATGTCGAAGTGGCGCTTCTCCCTTCTGGTTTTTATGGCTTGGGGATGGTGGTCCGCGATGGCAACGGGCTCAACTGTGTAGGAAAACTACTGACTTTACCGGGGTGGAAGGATCCTCAAATCGGGGAAGCATTATGTTTTAGGGAAGCTCTAAGCTGGATCAAAAGCCTCGCTTTTGTTCCCATCTGTGTGGAAACGGATTGTCAAACTATTACCCATTTCTTGACCTCCACACAAACCTTTCCTTCCTATTTTTCGATGATCATTGAGGATTGTAAAGCTCTTCTTAGAGAGCATCAGTTTATTTCTACTGCTTTTGTTAAGAGATCAGCGAATCAGGTGGCTCATACTATCGTTAGGGCGACCGATTCTATGTCTGATCTCGAATGGGGGGTATCCCCTCCTTTTTTTCTGTATGACGTTCTATCTTTGGATATGAATAATATGCGCTGAGCGCACACGATAACGTTTCAAAAAAAAGTAAAGAAATACCCAAATAAAGGTAAGTTCAAGAAAACGTAGTAACAAACAAAAACACTAACCTCAACCAAACGGTAAAAGGATCTTCCTGAAGTACGTCAAGGAAGATGATGATTACAAACTTGCAATGAGAGATAGACAAACTGATAGAAATATCATTTTACAATATGTTTCAAAAATCATTCTTGAAATCCATAGTTATTCTTAGTATGAATGTCATTTTAATACCTGTTAAAGCTTCTCTTCAATCTCCTTGAAAATATAAGTACTGTGAACAATTGAGATCTTACAACCTATTCCCAAAAACGCTCACATCTTACAAAGCGGGATATATTAAAACAATTGCCATGAATATAATCAATGAAAATCATGAGCTATACGAGGAGCCTATTGAAAATTCGGCAGAATTTTTCCTATAAAATGGATATCCCCTTTTTCAAAAAAGGGTCATTCCTGTAATAAAATTACACTTCTATATCCACTAGTAACCACAGCTCAATTTTGGTCTCCAAACTATATGTCATTACGTTTATTAACCTTAATTAACTGATAAACTAAGAAATAAGAATTGATAAATTAAACTATTAAATAAAAAATACAACTAAATTAGTCAAGAGAAATCAATAATGTTAGGACTTCATATTGAAACCCCTTAAAACATTTAGTTTTCTAACTATTTTCATTAGATAGATAGAGATAAAGTTGATTTACTTAGTGCACAATTGTCAACTCTATAGACTTTTAAATTGTTTTTAGCCCTTTACATTAACATATATAAAGTGCAAAATAGTATGCTTTTTAGTTTTCATCTCTTATATGTTAGCAATCTAAATCATCACCTCTTACTTATTTGGGGAATATAATTACCTTAAAGAGAACAACTTGCAAAGATTTCCAACATCTGATTGATAAAATCTAAAGGAGAATTTCTAACTAGTACAATAAAAGCTTAACCTTGGCAAGGATAGAACAATTCTTCATCTGAGTCATATCAAAACTACTAGCTTCAAGGATAAGCAAGGTGAATTGATAAGTGATACAGAAGGGGTTTTTTAGAAGAGAGGCTAATTGAGGACAATGTTTTGTTAGCTTAAGAGTTGTTTAGAGGAAGCACTTACCTACAAAATTGTTTGAGAGTTATTTCATGTTCTTTGAAAAAGCAATTCAAGATATGTGTTTCATGTTCTTTGAAAAAGCAAGCTATTATCACTTTGTCAATAATTAAAAGTTTGTAGCTACAATAGTCTACACCTATCAATAAAGTTTCTTGAGGAAAATATTTAAAGAGTTTCATTTTAAGAAAGAGGGAACTACTCCAATTTATTGTCATAATGGTTATTCCATCAAACTCTTTAAGAATATTATTCTTTATTAAAGAAAGCAAAAACATAAATGTGAAGTTTCACTTTCTTAAAGACCTCACCAGTTGTATAGTCATTGATTATTTATAATGTAATATTGAAGATCGAATTACTTTCATAACGACTAAGTTACTGAAGTGGCCTATATTTTAGAATCTAGGGAATTTGCTTGGAGTTTATGCACTTGATAAGACTTAATAAATTGAATGTTTGAAAACTTTCAATCTAAAAAGGGATTGAATCAATGTTTGAAATAATCATTGATTATTTCTAATGTAAGATTGAAGATCAAATTACTTTCATAATGACTAAGTTACTGAAGTTGCCTATATTTTAAAATCTAGGGAATCTGCTTGGAGTTTATGCACTTGATAAGACTTATTAAATTGAATGTTTGAAAACTTTCAATCTAAAAAGGGATTATTGGAAATATCTGCTTAATTTTTTAGTTTCTTGCATCAATAGGAGTTATTTTATGGTTTTAATTTTCTTTGATTTTGTCTAATACATAGGATAACATGTAGCTTTAGGCAACTCTATCAAGTTACAAGTTAGTGTTTGCAATTCCTAAATTTAAACATTTATTCATAGGTTGTAGTTTTATAAATGGAGGAGGTTCTTGTTATGAGTAATTGTATTAGATTTCAAAATAATAAAAGTTTAGATTTTTATTTCTTTAGTTTATTTTCTTTCTCAATATATTTAATAATTATAGCTTTCACATCTAACAAGTTCACATAAATAAAAATGATGTCATTTAAAAGAAGAGAAATGACCCTTACATAATGTGATTTTATATCAAACAAAATCTTAAGTAATTAATTAAAATGAATTAAAATGTGTATGGTTTTCCCTTTTGTATATACGATATTTATTTAATTATACAATATGAGTTAAGCATGCAATGATATAACTCTTACTAATAGGACTAGTGAGATTTGATATCTATATGATATGGTCAAAGATTGTTACATCAAAATCAAGTTTAACTCAAGAATTTGAACACAATAATAAAAAATAATAATTTGAATTTCCATACTCCAAAAAAGAAAGATTGAGAGTGATAAGATTCTATAATTGATTGCCACTAGTAAGCTAGATTAGACTGCTAGATATTAATGAACCTAAAACAAGAGTTTCTTTAAAGGCAAGGATGAAAAAAACCTCCTCTCTAAAATAATTTTATTTAATAAAAACATATGTTCCTCCTTTACATCTATAATATAGTCTTACATAGGCATAAGACTCTAAGAACATAAAAATGCTAAGACAAAGAGTCCTAAAGGAAAGCAATAACTTGAACATAATCCAATTAGAAAACAAATGAATTAAAAAGCTGAATCAATCCTTATCTAAAAAATGTCGGAAGATTAATGATTAACAAAAATCAAGAGTCTAACTTCGATCTAGCTTCTAAAGTTAATTCCAATTTTGGTTTAGAACCATCAATAGGCATCACAAAAATGAGTTCAGTATTAGTTTCAAGTTCAACTTCAGTGTTGGTTTTTTCTTATATGTCTTTTCAATAACAAACACTAATTTACTTATGATTCTAGTGTAAGTTATGTTTTGTAACCCTTTTCTGAAAGATTGCTCCATCACCTGAATCAACAATATAGACTTAACTTTAGTCGCTTTAAGTAATAAAGTTTTATTCCTTTCTTAAAGTTCCACCATTTTAAGAGCTCCTTTGACATTCTTTCCTTTACTCTTTATCAATGGTCATCCAATGTTCATCACTAGATCTTTAACTTTTTTGGACACTTGACTTGATCCTTTTTTAAGTTGTTTAAGCCCTCCTTATGCTTTCCTTGTATAGTTGCTCGTGTAACTTGAATCAATACTTAACTTCCATAATTTTTTTTCCTCAAAATGATTTCTCCTCAAATTATTCCTTTCATCTACAAAATTAAAAAATGTGATGTTCGACCAAAAATGCATCTCTTATATCCCCCATTTTTGCTATTAAATTCACTCTTTTCCTCTCATGTTTTTTTTTCTTATTTTTGTTTTACCCAAAAGGCTTGAATTACTCCCAGATGTTTATTCTCATTTCTTTCCCTTTAAACTCTCCTGCTCTTTCATAAATCTAGAGTTGATCTCCATAACTTGCTTTGTTACCTTAATCTTCTCACCCTTATTCAATCATTTTAATTTATACGGTGTATAGTATTTTGTAGTTGGTAGTCTTAACTTCTCCACTAACTTCATACTAGATATATTTGCACATCTGCCTCCATATATGATCATATTACTCACTCATTTTTTGACGGAACACCTTTTATGGAGGAGATTGTCCTACTATTAATGTATGTCATCCTATTCATAAACTCAATTCCCTCCTAGTGACCAATATACTTCTCCTTTCAAGCCTCTCAATGCACTTATCATCACTATAATCCTCTAAGTTAGGTATATCATCATGCACATCCTCTTCACTCTTGGACATATATTCTCCATCCTCCCTTAAATAGTTGATAGTATTCTCATCCTCATCGTGGACCTTAAAGTCATCCATTTCAGTATATACAAATATGTTATGTCGTAATCTAAACTTGGTAGCTTCATATTTTCATACCTTATCCCTCACCTAACCAAATTAATTAATGAGATGCTTATTTTGACTTCATATTATGTTTATGATGAAATCTAGGTCTATCCCCACTCTTTCTTCCTTACTTACTTCCTTATCTTTGGAAAAATTTCTTTTGCGAGTTTAAGTCATATGTACTTACAAAAAATGTTAGTAGAAAAAGCACCCCTTTACATGCTTCTTTCATAATTCACTTTATTTAGAACTTAAACTCTTAAATAAAGGTTCTTTGCCAACTAGATAATTTATGTTGGAACCCCTCCCTGGTGCGACACGTGTCCGACGTCCCACGTGACATCTGGATGCGCATCCCACGAGGAAGGGATTCCTCACCACGAAAGAAACCTCGAATGGAACTTAAGTGCATGTCATCCGAATGAACTGGATAAATTTACCCTAATTATCCTCCAGTAAAATTTGATCTGCATAGGGCCCATAATTACTCCTATGCCTAAGCTAATCCAAAATCCCATGCCTCTAGGTCAAATGAAAACAGAAAACGCCTCATTCGGATCTTTATATCTCACCAAAAACGCAATTTCGCACAAAACCGACACACATTGGCCATAAAGACCAACGGTGACCCGACACTCTCATTTTACCAAAAAGGAATAGAAAAAGTCACTAGTTAATCGATACTTCAAATTTCATGCAAATCGGAGGTCAAATGGGGAAGATACAAAGAATATAAGAGAAGAAAGTATTAGGTTTTCTTAAAACCAACTTTACTAATTTAAAGACATTTTACCCCGGAATCCCAACTTTCGTACGTTTAGTGCCCCTCGAAACATAATTAGAAACTCTATAACATGTTAAAGGGGTGTTAAAAACAAAATCATTCATTAAGGAGGTCATGAGTTGTTGCAAAATTTTGCCTAAAGAATGACCAAATGAATAGTAACCCTTACCAAATGAATAGTAAACAGGAAATTTAAAAGTTCATAACTTTTTCATTTGAAGTCGAAAATGTACCCATTTTATACCATTTTAAAGATCTTGACAAGCTCTATAACCCTTAAGAAATACCTCTTATTCAAATTATCACTCTAACATGCCCTAAAACCCAAAGCAAGGTGGCTGCCCATTTTTAAAAAAAATGGACAGCACCTCCCCTAAAAATGCACTAGCCAACTCTTCAATTTCCAACCAAACTTCATACCTACACAAAATCACTTCTATCTTCCAATTTCTCACAACATTCAACTACAAACATCTCA
>JANTPM010000244.1:33178623-33206711 GCA_025434745.1 Erythroxylum divaricatum
TTGACATTTTTGTATTAATTGAATTCTGAATGATTGTGTGAATGTGATTATTTATGTTGGTTTCTGGACAGGAGATCCGATGATTGTGATATTTGATTTGGATATCGAAGTGCTGCTTGTATGTGAATAAGCTGAACTAAATGCACAGAAGTCATTGCTAAATGCTTTATAAATGGGTAATTGCATGCAAGTGAAAGTATATATTCTCAACTATATGTTGAATGCCGGATCATGGTCCGATGATAAGTGATTATGATTGAATAAAAGCATACAAATGTGGGTGAAGCATTCCATTAAATGCATGAAACATAAATGAGTTGTGACCATAGTAGCTACCGATCAAAGCTTAAAACTCAACGAGTGAAAAAGAGCCTTGAGCTCAATAGTGATTCAGAGCCTCAGGTTCAACGTTTAATGAGCCCTATATGGGACAGTTATAAATGAGCCCTATATGTGACAATTATCAATGAGTCCTATATGGGACAGTTACCAATGAGCACTATATGGGACAGCTAGGCACTTGGTCACAATAAAGTAACAATGGAAAGTGAGTCTCATGGGCACTGTATATGCATAATATGAATGATTAAATTGTATTGGATATGAAATATTGTGAATTTATATGTTATGTGATTGGGTGAGCCATCGATGATGGTCACTTATTGAGTTCACAAAACTCACCCAAAATTTTCAATTATTTATTCATATAAGAAAATAACCCCGTTAGGCCCACGGGAGTGTACCTGCAGCATAAGTGAAGGATAAAGGTCAGGATCAGTTCGCGTCTGCATTCTTCTTTCTTGTATTTATATCAGATTGTGTTTTCAGTAATGATTATATCAACTTTCCAAATTGAAAATATTAGTAAATGATTTTGAAGTGTAATGAAAATTATGACTACAAGTCTTTTGTTTTTGTAAGGGACCCAAATGGCATTGAAATTTTATTGACTTTATTGTGTGGATTAAAAATGTCTATGAACGAAATGGGACCAATTTGAGTATCAATTTTCGCATATCATGTTTGTTGTTGATTTGAAAAAAAAAATTATACCGATTTATAAATGTGTTAAGTGTTTTAGCACGCCGCCCTCGCGGGACACAGACTCGAATATCATCATCGACGTCGGGTTTGGGTCATGCAGGAGTGGGGTGCTACACTTTCACGTGTCATACTAATTGATTTTTTAAAATAATAAAAATATCATAATAGCAATGACATAGCACTTAACAAGAGAAAGTTTAATTATATTTAATCTTCCATCTACTTAGCATCTATTTTGAAAGTTTTGAAAACGTCATGATTAAAATTGAATGTTAAAAACCTTAGGGTTCAAGTTAGATAATGATAAAAATGACATGATTCCAAATACACTTTCAAGCCTAAAAACAAATTATACACGTTTAATTATGGAAGTAACATATTGTAGAATAATGTTATTTTTCAATTTACATAACCATATGATGGTTTCTATTACATAATATGCATAAAAATAAATTAAAAAATTTCTTGGTCATGCAGTATTTTGACTATTTCATCTTAAGATGCAATATATAAATTAAGAAACTCTAAAAAGCAATACATTGGAACATATTAAGGTGATTAGCACTCAAAATCATAGAGAAGTATATACATTTATATAAACTAAGTACTAAATAGTGAAATAGAGACCTTTATTTCACCTGTAAAGAAGAACCCAACTAAAGATTATTACAAAGTTTTTGTTTATATTGTATTAAGAAATAAAACCATATCTCTTGTAGCACGTCAAAAGAGAGATTTAATAGAATGGAGTGAAGATCTGCTAGTTTGATAAGTTTGAAGCATAGTAAGTGAGAATCTCTAAAACTAAGATAAACATAAGAATGAGCATATCATCATGTCAAATAAAAATTAAAAAAAATCAAGTTTTATAGCATTTATTAATGACATGATTATTGAAGGGATTGTATCTAGTTAGCATTAAGTAGGTGCAAATCCTAATTGAACATCCAGTATTTTGTTTAGAACAAAATTTGAGTTAGCACTCGATAACAAATGATATAAAAAGGATTTTGTTATTGAACCATGTAATAGATTATTTTTACAGACGTGCCTCGTATTGTTAACATCAACAAAGCCCACAAAAGGAAGAATCTTAGCTGGTTATTTATTAAGGTTTAGTTTAGTATAGGGATTTTTAAAAGGGTCGACTTTTATAAATTTTTATAATAATAATAATAAGAATATGAACAATAACAATAACAATAATAACAACAGCAACAATAACAACAGCAACAATAATAACAACAACAAAAGCAATAACAACAATAATAGCAACAACAACAACAACAACAATAATAACAACAATAGCAACAACAACAATAATAACAACAATAGCAACAACAACAACAATAATAACAACAACAATAATATATGTATAACTCTTTTTTGACATTTTCAACTAAAAGAGAGATACTTATCAATAAAAAGAACATTAAAATTCATCAATTTTTGAAAATTGGGATTCTCACAGGCAATCTGATTTTCTAATAAACATTTTACATAACAATTGCAAAAAAAAGTATTATTTTAATTACCTTAAAACTAATAACTTAATAAAAGGAGAAGTATTATTACTAAAAATTTTAGGAATAATCAATCCTAAAGTATTCAACATTTTGAGATTTTTTCAATTCAGTGTGCAAACTTTTAAAATTTTAATTGAGTTATTAACATTTTAAAATTTTAATAATTTAGTTTAAAACTGTAGATTTTACTAATGTGGCTAATAGATGGATGTCCATATAGTATTTAATAGATATTTCACATAATCAAAGAAAAACCTTTGAATTGAATTTTTAAGATTTTAAATGGATGGCTACTTAATTAAACAATTTAAAACCTTAAGCACTAAATTAGAAAAAATAGATACTTTTGAATATATTATCCTTCATAAATTTGTTTCAAATATATGGGATTGTCAATTTAATAAAAAGAGTTTAAATTGGTTACTTTGGAATACACTATGATTCTATTGTTTTAGAATGCTTTTATTTATTTTCTAGTACTATTACACACAAATTCAGTTCTTATGTAGTTGGAAAGCATGCATCACATAACTAAAATTTAAAGTGGTCTAATTAAGAAGTCAATTTTTTACCTTTATAATGTTATGAACTTAAGTGCTATGAAACATTGGGTATTTTGTTATTATAACCTACTTATTTGACCTTTTTATCTTAAATGTTCAATTAGATATAAAAGAAAAGCATTAAAATTCGATTTCACAGAAGATAAGATACTAAAAATCTTCATGCCAAATAATGCCCCAAGATCATTTTCTTGCAATAGAAATTCTTACTTGACCAATACCTTGGAGGCCATTGAGGGATATTTGTGATTCAGTAGTAAGTTGAATGGGGTAGATCATCTTTGAAAGCTTCTCTAACAAGTTCTCTTAAGTGAAAGGGATGAAGCAATTGGATTAATTATAATCACTTGCCTTATTGAGAGCACTATTCCATGGTCCCATGGTTATGGTTAGTGTCGAAGAGAGTTTGATGAGAGGGCTCAATCATGTTTGTATGCGCAAACCACTTAATTAGAAGATAGAAATGGACAAAGTCTTGATTGGATCACGGTGACGAAGCAATGAAAACAATGCTAACACTTGATTGGAACATGAGGATGAAAAGGAATGAAATGATAGTTGAAACCCTAACTTTGGCCAAAGTATATATAATATAGAATAAACTCATTGGATTATGACACCCACTACGATGACCAAGTTTACGAGAAAGAGACCCAATTGGTTTATTTGGAAGTGCATATCCACGTCAATTTAGGGCATCAATAGGAAGCAAAATGTTAGTTTTGGGTCCCAAGTATTAAGTTTAAGGCAAAAGTTGTGGGAACGGAGTTTCAACTTTCTTAGCTCTACCTCAACTGCCACCAAGGGCTGTATTATGCAATGTACTCAATATGTCAACAAAAAAAAAAGTACAAAGAGGCACCTTTCCTTCAAGTGCACAAGTTTTCAAATGTATATAGATTGTGCTTCTGCACCTTTTATTTGCTTCAGACAAAAAGCATGATAAGAAATAACAAAGCACCTAATATTTAAGCAAAAACAGTTTAATATCCTTTCTAATAGTTGTAGGCTACCAAGGAAAATCGGACACCATCATCTTTGCACCTCTCAAAAGCTGGATATATAACCAGCCGATATACACCATACACAAGATAAAGCACCGACCTTGCGATATATGTTGACACGTAAAAGATCTACACTTTGCACCGAAAAAAGGGTTTCATTTTGAAAGTGTTGCCTTGGGTTATCCCTTCCCTTTATTGACCGTTCTGTAAGGTGCTTAAAAAGTTGATTTATGAGAGTTAAGATTTAAAGAGTGTATGTCTTGAGAGTTGCCCTACTTGTTTCAGTAACTACACGTAAGACCTATAATACTTAGAAGGCATCCAGTTGGTGATATGTAAAGAACCTACCATATTCAATATAATGCACTGCTTTCACTATTTTTCAACAAATTCTTTCTATGGTGATTGCATGTTTGGACAGCAACTAACCCATTGGGTTGAAAGATCCAGCATTTTTGTAGATGCAAGACAACGATAGATCATATTGTTTGACTTGAAACCTAGAGAGAAATGTCAGCTTAATTATCCAATCCAACCAGCTGGTGGAAGAAGAATTGGTATGCATGTGCGTGGTCCCACGTTGCATCACCACAAAGGGGTGACAAGAAGGCACCAAACAAAAGCTATCAAGGTGTTAGTTGGAGTTCTGGAGACGATGGAGTTTCCGTAAATGATATCTCACCTTCCTCAAAACAAAATGATGTTTCATTTTTTCCCTCTGATTCTTTCTACCAAGGAATCATTTTGGGTTCCTTTTTTGTCTTTCTCATGCTATGTTTTCAACAGGACAGGGCCCATTGGAGTTGTATTGTGTACATATCTTTGGGCAAAGCGAGAATAAATACACCATCTTCCAATATTGGAAGAGATTGGCATCATTATATTATTAAAGAAGGGTTAATCAATTTTAATGGTTTCCAAATTCCATGCATGTTCTGTGATTATAGATGACCCAATTTTGCACTTCTTTTAATATTTACCCAGAAAATTAATTTGGGGTGAAGAGATTCAAACTGGTAATATATTTTGAGAGAATTTACGAGACCTCACAAATTAATCGAATGAATTCGGAAGTTTATATCATTGCTAACTACTAGTAACTCCTTTAGTCAATCAAAATTAATTATGGCAATAAAACTAATTCTTATTAATCCATAATCATCAAGCGCATAATACTCTTTTAAAACACATGTTGCGTCTAATAACAAGAGATTAATTCACTACAATTAATTGTGTTTAATTTGTCAGAATAGTAGAGTATGCCTAATAAGTATGTTTCACTTTAACAATTTATAAATCATACTGTAAATTAAATCATGTTCTGGTTTTTTCAATCAATTTGGAAGTACAGTTCACACCAAATCATTTGTACGAGAAGAAAAATAATGAAACATGAAACTGTGGAAGTTCCTGATGTAACAACTGCATGAGGTAGCTATATATGACTAATAGGGTAGCTTCAAACTTGGAACTTTCTCCACCGGAAACAGCTTCTGCTACATACTTTGGACACCCACCTGGTGAAATTCCAAATCTTTCTTAACATTGATCACAGCTGGATTAACGCATGCTTTTAAGCTCGTTAATTCCATTATAAGGGGATAAAAATGATTGCTCACGAACATGCTGAAAATGGCTGATTATAATTTATAATAAAAAATCAAAAGTAAAAAAAAAAAAAAAACGAAGTTATGCTTAAATACAGTCCTTTAATAAGAAATATTAGATGCATAACCGAAAGGTTAAATACCTTATGCATCTCTGCCAATGCAACTCTCAGGCATACACTTACAACCCAGTAGCAGATATTCAGAGATGTTGTAGAAATTTTAAGAGCAATCGATCTACATATAATCAGAAATTAGTTTTTTCTCTCCTAAAATCCGTACAGCTGTGTATTACCACTGCTTAAAGAAAACTACATATTCCAAAAGTATGAAGACAAATCAAGTCTTAAAATAATTGAATGTTTGTGCAACCCACTTCTTCTATGCCTAAATTTCTCCTTAAAATCTCCATTCTCAATTTCTACCTATATCAAAATTATATATAGTGCTACTAAACTTGAACGTAATGTAGTTGGTTATTTCTAATTTTTAACATGTAGATGAAAAGTAATTATATGGAAAAGAAAAATGAGCAGAAGGAGAAGTAGAAGCATGATATAAGAATATACAGAGAATAGTTGTTGCTGATGGTCGACTCAAAAGTGCATTGTCTTGCTAAGAATAAGAGGTTAAAGTCTTCGGTGAAGAAGAAGAATGGTAATCAATCACCAGATTTGAAAAATAAATAAATAATATATAAACTACAGGGAAAATGTACATCATATGTATGTAGAAGCTGTAACTTAAAGCACAAATTTCACGGTCCAGCCGGAGCTAGACTAAGATGTAAATCCAAACCCAAAGCATCGTCAAAAGTGGGTCCACCTTCCCCTTTCGAGAATCTACTCAACGACGCCGGTCCATTGTGACCTTCCACTCTATTCTGATGACCCCTACTCTGCGGTGATCCACCACTGGACATACTGAAATCCCCTACACCTCCGCCATACGGTAACCCAACCACACCCCTCGCGCCACCGCCACCGCCGCCGCCGCCTCCACCTCCTGGAAAAACACACCCATGGGAGACATGAAACGGAGGCGTTCCACGTGGTGGCAAGTAAACCCACGACGGAGGAGCTCCGGCGGTCGGGACAACCATCGACGGTGCCAAGAGATGGGGCGGAGGAGCGAAGGCGGAGATCATTGGATTTCCGCCGAACGACACGGCGGCTGCGGCGGCGTTTCTCGTGGCCTGCATTTGGGCTCGTTTGAGTTGTTGCCTTTCCTTTTTGTGAGCGTTTTGGTGGCCCCCAAGAGCTTGTGAGTTGGCAAATTCTCTGCAACAGTACTGACACTCGTATTTTCTGTTTTCACCGGAGGTGGCGGTTGGGGTAGCTCCGGAGGGGAAGGAGGTGGAGTCCGGTGAGCTGGAAGAAGAAGCTACTTTGTTGATGGAGTCAGCAGTGAGGTCTTCGTCTTCTGAGACGTTGAAACCAAAGAGTTTTAAGCGAGTGGTTGTGGATGTAGGCTTTGTTTGATAGTCGAGCTCGGCCATTAAAGCCCTACAAACAGTAAACACCTTTGTTTTCACTGGAGCAGAGAAGTGGGAAATGTATGGTGTACTGCGTTTATGGTCTCAACACAACGCGCAAGTGGCGAAGTTTTGCATGAGTGGGGTATATATAGATATTTAAAGGATGATTGGAAGAGAGAGAAAGGGTAATGAAGAAAGCAAATTGGATAAACAGTAAGAGTAGGAAGAGAGATCTTGTTCGCTGGTTGCGGACATCCCAAGGCAAGGAGAGTGCTTAGTCTTATGTTAACGTTAATATGTGCATAGGAAACGAGACTGTGATGTGATGGTATTTCACTCCAGGACCTATAGGCTTTGCAATTTGCATTGCACTTGGCAGATATAATTTAATCTTTGTATGCACGTTTTGACGGGTAAACCACAACAATAATTCCCCCTTGTTTGCTAACCCAAATAGAATAGCATTCCTCTATTACTTCATCATTACTTAATGTCTATGACCATTGCTTAGTTCCATCAACACTCTTCTTCAACACTAATTTAAATATTTAGGAATTGCGAGGATGGGGTTTAAAATCTTCATTCTCTTAATCCAGTTAACTGGTGGATGATGCTAACGAGGAAGAATGCGCATAAAATGATTGAGGTTTATTAGTCCATTGATTTGATTGGGAGCTTTATGATTAGATAATAAATAAAATAAAAACTTGAATTAAAGATCAAAATTCGTATGAGCCATTCAATTTGTTGACTAGAAGAGTACTCTTTTAATGGTCCCCCTACACTAAATAGTATTTATTAGTCTCAAGTACAATGATTCTCCAACCAAAGCAAAGACTATTGAAAGAGATTCCTTGGAGGGTTCTCTATCAACACTCTTGTATTGCTATTAGGTTAGAAAATTTGTGATGATCTGGGCCACTTCAATTGCTTTTCAGTACTTGAGAGATGATGAAAAGAGTTAAGAAATTGGAAACCTATTCGTGGTTAACAAATTTGTTTGATCAACTAATTAAAGAGGGATTGGCTAAATAATACGCAACTCACAGCATACGGACAAGTCTTAACCACTTTGCTCATGACATTTAGCTTTCTACTGTAGTGCTCGTGCCAGCTTCATTTACATTATTATAATGATTATCAATCCTATACATGTATCTTAAAAGACGAGAGATGAAAACTTCAACCCAACACCAGTACTTACTTCCCCAAGAGAAATACTTCAATCTTCATCTTCCCCTTGTCTCCTCCGGCTTCCTCACTGGGGAATCGAAGTAGAACACCAGTTCTGCCTCTTGTTTCTTGACCTTGCATGGCTACTTGTTTACATCTTAAAAGTTGTTGCAGAACTCTAATTGAATGATGGCAACTTACTAAAATCATGTCCATCGATTCTTTCTTTTCCATTAGATATTTAATTAAATTTACTAACATACGGGAATCTCATTTAAAACCTAGCTAATAAATCAGAAAATACTTTCATATCTTTACTTTACGGCCTCCTTTGATTATAATCAACAGAATTTTACTAGTACTATAGTTTCTACTAGTTCAACTTCTGTAACCCAACAATAATTAGGTTATGTTTAAATTAATACAGTATTTGTTACTACTTACAAAATATAATCTCCAGATTGGTCTGTAGTAAGAAATCACCTGATTGGACCAATGTTTTCTGTTCCACTCAAGGGTGAATTGAGTCTGACTCAATCCGAGGAGCCGACACCACTCCGCATTAACAAAGTCAAAACCGGCATGCATGCAGACATAAAAGAGTATCTGGTATCCCCCTGTAGATCCTAGACTTCTATAACAGATACATTCAAGATCTAACGCCGTCAAATGTCCCCACCCTCTGTTCACTTCTTGATGGCCCACGTGTCACCATCTATTTATCGTGCGTATCTATCCTTAGATACTCATGTTTCACGTGATCATGCAAAACCTTTCCTCTCGCGCACTCTTGTTTAGTGAACTAAAGTCAACATGGGAATTACTAATATTTTTAAGTACTTCAATTCATACAATTAATACAGGTTAAATATTTTACGCAAAATTAAGAGATATTTTAAATTCCTCGATTTGTCAATCACTAAATTCATTTGGTATTAACTTTTCTTTAGGTAAGACTATAATTATCTCCATATTTTGTACCAGAAAAAAAGTGTTCGTATGGGTATATTTGTAGTACTATGCATAACCCTTGTGTCTATATATTTATTTTATAATTATAAAATTGCATATTGAGATAATGTATACATGTAGGATGCGACAGATACCACTGGAACTACACGTTGAAACACATATGAACTAGTGAATGTTCAGGTGCTTACAACTATGAGTTTAGCCCCACCATTACGTGCTGATGATGAATGATTGTCTAGGATGTTTGCGTGATTGACGTTGAAATTTATATCACTAAAATGGGTTCTTTCGTTTTTGGAGAGATCTTTCCGAATCTTACTAACTATGAGAGAGATAGAGAGACAACTAATTTAATTGTTAGCTTTGGTAAAACCCCACTTGGCGACCATGAATACTAATGTGTATTATTAGATCAAAAGCTCTTTCCCAAGTCTTCATCACAACTCCTCTCATGGCCCACCTTGTCTCCTCGTCCTCCTGCTCTCTTATTTTCTTATTCAAAGTCCCTCTTCAGCTTAGTCAAAATTTCCCGTGTAAGAAAATCTTCTATCAATCTCTACGAATCCAACTCATGAATTGAAAGCTTGTGCTCTTTTTAGACCGTTAGATTCGATGATTAATCATGATTAGTCCTAGTTCAGATAACCCCCGGTGGCAAATTCCAATCCACACACATGAGGTTAATATGACCTATGGGTAGGCTTCGGAAAGTCAAGGTGATTATATTTTGTCATAGCAGCCCGATGGTTGATTTATATAATTATATAATATATGCATATGCCATCTGGATCTGCGTCTGCGTGCGTCTGCTAGTCTTTTTTCTTCAATTTTCAAAAAAGAGTTGTGTAAGCTGGGGAAAAGAAATGGGGTACTTGTAATGACCCGTTTTCTGCATCATTTGGTGGTGGGCCCATATCTTTAGGTCTCTGAAATGAGGTTATAGAGGAGGCTTGAAATAATTGTGAAGGCATACAGATTAAGTGTATTAGATATTGATCATCGTTGGTCTAGGAAAAAAATGGTTTTCTTTTTTTCTAAACCTAATCAAAGCACCTTTTTGGTTTATTATGTTGGATCCAATGATCTTGTCCTTTAGGCCTTTCTCACTCTTGGGAAGGTTAGAAAAACCCGCAAACTGGGACGCTATCAACCACTAATGGGGCTTAGGAACGACTTGGTCTCACTCAGACGGAAAGACACCTAAAAGAAAAATTGCACAAGAGATTTAAGAGTTGGCATATAAATATAAAATATATTACGGTAGTTGGGACCAGTTGTGTCCAAGTACAATTAAAGGCTTGTACATCAATGCTTCATTAGATGTCCCCACTGGTCTTCAATCAATACTGATATGAATACTCTAAAACATCCAACTTACTAAGCAATTGAACGACTTCATTTCTCACACGGAGAAGAAGAAGAAGAAGAAGAAAGAAGCCAGACGAGGGTACTACCTAGATACCATGTCTAAGGCTACAAGTATATGAATTGTTAGAGGGTAGGTAAACACAGGCGCAAGGTTTTCTCCACTAATAGAGGGTGACACATGGGAGGTACACCCAATGGGGTTTTTCTTTGTTCTTGGAACAGAACTTGATAGGCCCCACACAAAACATTGGTCACACTGGGACCACCACATATGCAAATTGGGGGGCATTGCATTTGCACACCCACACGCACATAAAAGTGTGCGGGTGAAACAATTGCCTTGTTTCCTAAGGGATTATTTGATGGAGTGTAGTTTATTATTATTATTATTTATCTTCTGTTTCCAAATTTAGTAAAGATTTTTTTTTTGGATTGAATTTTAATTTTTTGTTTTTTCAGTTTTCATAATTTGTAAATAATATTAATTTTCTGTTTTTAAATTTTTATTATAGTCTAATTTGATATTAATTTAATATGTTATTTAATTATTATTTGACTAGTATTATTTAATTAATTAAAAAATTATTTGATAATAAAAATAAAATATTAGAATTTGATCAATTTCAAAGAATAATATTGATTTTAATAATCAAAATATAAATTAATACATAAAATTTAGTTTATAAATAAATTTTTATAAAATACAATTAATTAATATCTAATATTCAAATATTACTACGAATAAAAGTCGAATTACGTGAACAATTTAATAAAAAAGAAATCAAAATGTTTCTCTTTCTCACAGTCACAGCATAATGTATAATTTTATTTCTTCTCCTTCTTACTTACAATGCTTTGCACGATCAAATATTAGAACACACTTTTAGGAGCCTCAATCATGTTCTACTTTCTTGTTGATTGAAGTGATGCCGATATTATCGTTTTAAAGATCACCCGAATCCTGAATATGGTCCACCAGGTTGTGCTTATCAAGGAAAAAAAACAACCAATGAAGGTCTACGAAACATTAATTAATGTAAGATTTGTTTCAGACATGATCATGTATCATGTTAGAAATCCATTAACTTTCTAATCACCCTTTTGTTTCTTTTTGAAACAATTATTTTTTAAAGGATCTAGAAAGCATTAAAAATTTTAGAAAGATGGTACCAATGTAACTTAGTTTTCAAGTTGGATATCCCTTTTTATAGATATGTTTCAAAGCATTGTTTAAACAATCCAAACATTGTGGGTGTGACTCAATTAAACCCTTCCATGTACTCCAAGTGACACTACCTGCTTCCTTTTAATAATACCCAAGGTGGAAGTTGGGTGGAGTTAGCTTTAAGTCATGTGAAGTGACTCTTCCTCTCTCATCTCCCCAATTTAATAATCCATTATTATACTGCTAATTGCATGTTATTAATGCCTAGATCACAGCCTAGAAATGGCTAAATTTTTCAAATAAAAATCATTACTAGGCTCTCCATCCAGCTAAAGAGCAACTAATAATATAAAATGAAGACAATACACACTAGAAAGCCCGTGACATGTGTTTGGGATGAGGGACTCGAGAGTCAATCAATAAGACAAAACTAAATGTGCCTTGGTTGCTACCAAAGTGAAACACTTAAAACTGCTACCAAAGAACACTTAAACTGAAAAGACATATAGATGAGAGACATCTGTGTACACCACATATGACATGACAAAATCTTATTAAGTGGAAAATTTGTCAATGGATTCAGTTCTTTTCATTAGACACATTGCTTATATCTACTAGCCTATCCCTACTTGCCACTTATTTATACAAATCAACCACTACAGGGGTGACTTCATTTACACTAGCCACAGTATTTATTGGACGTAGTTTGGTTTCTTTTGCCTCACAGTGAGGAAGCATTTCTTTCTCTTTCCTTTTCCAATTCTGGTTATTTATTACTGACGTTACCTTCATGTGGAAGTGGGGCTGGCGGGAAGTTCTTGGACATACAAAAGAGAGTCTGAAAAGATTCAGATATAACTGCCCGTAGAAACAACGGAAACTGAAGAATCTATATCAGTTCATACATGTTGGGGGTTTTCTTATACACTCTCCCATGTTTACATTGAACATGTGGGCCTTTGTCTTACAATATATTTTAAGAGCTTGAAGATTTGATAATCTAGGATTATGTATTTTCTATTACTATTTTTTTAAAATTAAAATACTTTATCAAAGCCTATAACGATGGACAAGTCAAAATTACAAAGCCATTTAGTCAAAGGAGACCATCATAGTACTATTCAAATACTTTCAATTTTAATATAAAACTATATCACTGTAGCCTACGTTTTCTTTCAATGGGATGACTTAGATCCTCATTGCTATGGTGAGCAACTAGGATCTCCTTGATCCAATAACAGATTTTCTTTGCTATTGCATACTTATCAAATTGAATCACTACAAGAAAAGAAGCCCTTTTGTGACGTTTTAAAAACGTCACAAAAGGTCCTTAAAACGTCACAGAAGCTCTTCTGTGACGTTTTAAAAAACGTCACAAAAAACGTCGCGAAATGTGATGTAGGCAAAAGTTTTTCGTGACATTTTATAAAAAATGTCGCGGAAAATGCGAACATTCCGCGACGTTTTGTAAAACGTCACAAAAAAGTTGAACAATCCGCAACGTTTTAAAAAAATGTCAAGGATTGTCTAACATTTTGCGACATTTTTAAAACGTCACAAAATGTATAGGAATCTGTGATGTTTTTTTAAAAACTTCACGGAAAACATTTTGCGACGTTTTTAGAAACGTCGCAGAATCTATTCCGCGACGTTTTTATTATTATTTTTATTATTTTTCCATTTTTTAAAATCATATTAATAACTATTTAATATTATTTATAAATTTTATTTATTTAATAATTCTTCAAAATTTTTAGTATATCAAAATCCTATACCAAAATTAAATTCCAACTTCATAAAGTACGGTGAGCCTTTGCTTTTTCATAATTAAACTTAATCCAAGTTCGATCGAGTACGAGTTAATCCAAGTTCTTCTTCACGCAATAACACTTGTATATCTATACAAAGAAACATTTGCATTGTATGCCAATGGAAATTGTACAAAACGAATACATAATGCCAATGGAACTACCTATCGTTTTTTTCTTATACAAGAAGAAATTCCATCTTCTAACTTAAAAATCTATTAATAATCACCTTCTTAATCTATGCACCATACACAGCTGTTATCCATTCATCTTTGGTTATGCACTTCGGTTAAAATGGTTTGGTTCACCCCCATAAAAATGGATCAGCAACTCATTCCTTCGAAACAATTGGAATTTGCAGATTCTTTTGGTTTCCAGATGATGTTCTCTAACTTGGCATAGAAGCTCTTGTAGAACTGAAAAAGGAAAGAAAATGAAAATGATTCTTCAGGTGCTAATATGTTCTTCACCAAGTAGAAACTTGTAAACCAAAAATCAAATGAAAAAGAATTAATGGATGAAACATTTGCATTGTATTCAAGTGGACAACAAAAAGTGGTGATCAAATAGCCAACAACTAAGAGAAAAGTAAAAGCTTCCCAGATGATTGCAAACTGAAATTCAAGACCGAGTTGAAGTTACCTTGTGATATTCTAGAGTATACCCAGTGACCTTCCAAACATCAACCATAAAAAGAGATGGTGCAACTTCAAAGATCTATCCACAGGACATGAAGGCACATACTTATACAACTGAATCTTGTCAGGGAAATGAACCAAACACTAAAATTGCAGTGAAAACAATCAAGAAAAGTGAAGGGACTAAAACCAACTGATACACTTATCTGGAACTAACAAACGAGTTGGTTTTCTAGACAACAATGATAGCTATGTCATTTCTGGAACGACGTAGGTAGATTATTGGCAGAAAAGGCAGTAATTAGTTATCAGAAAAGAAAAGGAAACAGAACAGAATCAAATTATGCAAACAAAACAACCTGACTATCCTGGAGCATTTACAGTTTCAACCTTGAAAATTTAGTAATAATACATGCGTAAAGATGATATCAACTCAAGGAAAAGAGGGAAAAGGTTTTAGGAGGAAAGCCACAACAAGATTATCCACTTCTACATCGAGAGGAGAAAATAATAAATCCTAATTAAGTAATAATCAAACCAATTCGTTTCAACCGCAGAGATTTTACAGAAGAATATGATAAAATCAGAGTCTAGCAGAAAACTTGGAGTAATCGCCAAGGAGAATTAGGCCATCGAACAGGATCAGCAACCTGAGCAGAGGCAACAGTCCCCATGAACCAGCTAATCCGGGAAGAGTCCTCTGTTTCAAAAGCCATCTTAAACCTCAGCGTCGTCGGTCTCGGAGTCGGCGAGGTACTTGACGCCAGCGACACGACAGAGGATGAGCGCCGGAATCCGAGGACATGAAGAGAAATCGACGGTAGTTTGAGAGTGTTCAACGTGGCCTTGAGGAAAGTAGAAGACTTTTGAGTTGAATGGTGGGATTTGAACCATACTTCCCGCACATGTGTGCCATAGCTGTGGATCCAAGCCCTTTTCTGACTCTTTCATCTGCTTGAAGATGAATAACAAAAGAGTGATTTCAGAGTTAAGTCAAAAGAATGCAAGTGAAACTAGTGAAAACATGTTTTTACCGGTTGTTATGACCAACAAAAACACAGTGACAGAGATAAATCAACAATTAGAAAGAAAGAGACAAAGAGAGAGAGAGAGAGAGAGAGAGAGAGAGCATAGAAGAAAAGAGAAGAGATTTAGGGTTTTGCGAATTTGAGGGGATTAGGGTTTGATATAGCGTGGATTTTAGGAACCAGCATTGGGACTTGGGGAAGACGAAACAGTTGAGGTTTTGGGCTAGCTTTGAGTTGCTTACTTGTGTCTGTAGAAACCAGTTGAGGATTTTAGGAACCAGCGTTGCGTTTCACTTGCTGCGGAGAGAAGAAGGTGAAGAGAAAGAAACCAATTTTGGGTGGGAAGAAGGCAGGGAGAAGATAGCAGATAAGAAACGCGCGCGAGATGAAAATATTATTTAAAAAAAGGCAAACATCTCTTGCGACGTTTTATTTAATAAAACGTCGTTACTTTTATTTTATAATGTTTTACTGATAAAACGTCGTAAAAAGTATTATATATTTATGACGTTTTTATAAAACGTCGTAAAAGATTTAAATTTTTCGTGAAATTTTTTAAATGTGACGAAAAGCCTTCACAATTTGTGACGTTTAAAAAAAATGTCGCAGATTGTATATTATTCTTGTAGTGAGTAGTGTATATTATAAACATTGGCGCATGCACGAACAATGTCTTCAGCCTTCACATCCTTCAGCACACAGTTCTAGAGATTTACGCCCTTGATCCATATAAGTAGAGGAAACGGGTTTATCTATTCAAATAAACTTCATTCAACTATCACTCATCTTGTTTTAACTCGTTTGTCATCTCCACAAATTGTTAAAGTGTTAATGATCACCAAAAGTCTTAAAATAGGGATAAACAATCAACAAGAAACACTTAGAAAGATATTGATTCATATTCATACTCAAATGGGCTCATGCTCATTATAGTCACTCTTCCTGCTGTGCGACAGCGCCTTCACTGACATGTTATGCGACAGTTAAGGAAGAAACTTCGTCAATGTCCTCCTCCAAAGGGACAACTTTTCTCAACCTAAGCCTACTTCCTGCATTAAGGTCAAATATCGCCACCATGGACCTTTGAGCCAGATTCATTCTAGGACTAGACCCCCTTTCTTCCTTCACCCGTACCTTCGAATATTTCAAGCTTACAAGTGTGGATCATCGCCAGTGTAGGAAATTTCAAGATTTTCTATAGATATTCGAAGTTTTTTTAAAATGACTCTCTAGATCACCTAACGTGAAGACTTCATTATATACCAAACAATTTTTGCCAATCCGATTTTCTAATTTCAGTTTTAGCTTTAACCTTTTACAATATTTTAGGATGTCTTGGTCAGTAAACCATTAGGACGGGCAGTCGAATAAGAACAATTTCTGATCATATTTTTAATTAACGAATAATGGAGATTACTATGTAAAATGTACAATAGTGATATCAATAACTATGAAAAATAAAGATAAGTTTTTTGTCAATAAAGATAGGTTTAGTGGTGATCATTAAGAGTGCTTAATAATTATTTGGAGCTCTTCTTTCTTTCTTTTCCGAACTGGGTAATTGATTATCTTTTATTGTTTAATTCTCGTCTTTCGTTGTTATTCTATATTTTACACCAAATCGCTATTAACTCTTACATATTGTGTGTTTTTCTTTCTTATATGACAGAAGAACTGTAACTGGTGGGTATTTATTGATTGAGTCTATACTAAATAAACATTTGAGGCATTTATTAATCGATTCAGTTGGTAGGTATTGAATTCTAATGCAAAGTACACCCACCCAAAGCTATAAAATATTTATATGTAAGTCTTTAAACACTCTTCTTCATAAAGAAAACTCGGGTTAATTTCTACCAATAACAACAAATTCACCTTTAGCACTATTACCTAGGTGAATAGAGTGTGAACGAATGTATTAAAAAATCACACCAAGTAAATTCCTAAGAAAGACTGAAGGAGTCACAAACGATCTCACTTAAAATCCAACGTCCTAAACCAAATTTTCCTATACATATAATTTTATAGCAATAATTCACTACAACTATACCCGATAGTAACTATCAAATAAACAAATAAAGAACATCAGAATTTTAATTAAATTCAGCCAATTATGCCTACTTCCTCGAACACTACTAAATTGATATTTAACTTACTTTGAAGTGAAAGATTACAAATGGAAAGAAGCTGGGATCATTAACAAGATGAAGAAACCCTCCTTTTAAAACTTAAGGAGACTCTCCCATCTTCACAATTTTCCAATATGGGATATCAAAATATGTCATAAGTCAACAATTCACCACTTTGACATATTTCCCAATCTTTTTCTCAAAATTTTCTCACAAATAAAACTATCTTCAATAGTGTCTCCAATTGCTATCAAAATTTCAAAATGTTAATCAATTCCAAACAGTGTTTGAAATTGATTGCAGTCACCACTTTTTTCATTGTATCTTTAAGATTTTCAGAGGCCAAGAGTTTTTGGAGTATTATTTTACTATCTTCAAAAATCTCTTGTATAAAATGAAAGCGAACATCGATGTACTTTGTCATTACATGATAAACTTGCTTCTTTACTAAATGAATAGCACTCTAACTAGCATAACGTACTTTGACATGCTTCTATTCAATTCTTAATTCATCAGGCAATCTTTTAAGCCAAATTACCTCCTTCACAGCCTCTGTAGCTTCCATATGCCTTCATAGCCTCTATAACTGCCATATACTCTGCCTCTGTGTTGACAAAGTAATTATTGATTGTAAGATGCACCTCCAACTGACTAATCCCTTTGTAAAAGTAAACACATAACTAGTAGTTGATCAACGTTTATCTAGATCACCGGTATAGTTGGAATCATAATATCCAACTAAGAAATGATCACCTTTCTCATCTCGCTCAAACATTAATCCAATATCTATAGTATTCAGGATGTACTTCATAATCCATTTCAAATTTTTCCAATGCTCCTTGCCTGGATCATGCATATAATTGGTCACGATTCCTCTACTTGTGAAATGTCAGGCCTAAGCATATCATCGCATACATTAAGCTACCAACTGCATTTGCATACAACAATTTTGTCATGTACTCTCATTCTGCATCTTTTTGTGGAGATAAGAATGAATTGAGCTTTATATTAAGAGCGAGCGGAGAACTAACAGGTTTTGACTATTCATTCATGTTAAAACATTATAGTACCTTTTTCAAATATTACTTTTGAGTCAAACACAATCTCCCCAAGCTAAGCTTCACCAAATTCGTTCATTTCAAACTCCTGATTCAACTGAATCTTCAATCTCTCAATTTCTCTTTAATTCTTTGAAGCTATCAGCATTATCATCAACGTTAAGGAGAAGATAGATGTACGATCCATCTTGTTGCTTATGCAAATACACACAGTGATCGTATTTGCTTCTTGTGTACCTTTATCTCATTATGAACTTAACAAATTGTTTGTACCACTATCTCAGAGATTGTTTCAATCTATACAATGATTTCTCTAATCTACATACCATTTTCTCCTTACCAGTAACCTTGAATCCTTTGAATTGATTTATATAGATTTCCTCCTCCAAATCTCCATATAAAAATGCAGTCTTTACGTCCAACTACACTAGCTCCAAGTTTAATTTTGCTAGCAAGGCTAATAGAACTCTAATGGAGAAATGTTTCATAACTGGAGAAAAGACTTCATTATAGTCAATTTCTTCCATTTGAGCGTAGCCTTTAGCTACCATTCTTGTCTTATAACGGACATCATTATTGTCAGGAAATCCTTCTCTATTTGCATATACCCATTTACGTCCAATTTCTTTCTTTCCCTCTAGTAAACTAGCTAGCTTCCATGTTTGATTCTTATAAAGGGATTGCATTTCTTCATTCATGGCTATCCTCCACTTATCTATTTCAAAACTTTAGACTACTTGATGATAAGTGGCAAGAGTTTCATCATTTATAAGTAGATATGGGTAAGCCATTATGTCATCATAACGAGCAGGTTTTTGAATTCTTTGTTTTGCCTACTTGATGCAATAGATTCATGTTGTTGTTATGGAGGTTCTTGAGTTTAAACCTCTTCTTCATTCGACTCCTCTTCTACTATAGGAGTGTCTGCATCTTCTTCATCATTCGTTAATGGGTTTATAATCCTTTTTTCAAACTCCACTTATTTCGGAGCACTCTCCACTTATTATAGAGTTCTGTCAGTTTATCAAAAACCTTCAATTATAACCTTTTTCATAATATAGACTCATCAAAGGTGACGTCTCAACTAAAGATTGTCTTTCTCATCTCTAGAAACCAACTTTGACTCCTTAACATGATGGTATGCAATGGAACCAAACACATACAAGGAATCATAATTTGTATCAGGTTATCCAAACCATTTTTTAAAAAGATGTTTTACCATCAATAAAAGTTGATGGAAGGCGATCGATGAGATGAAATGCATATGTAATAGCTTCAACCCAAAATTATATGCCCATCCTAGCATTGAACAATATAGACTGAACTTTCTACAACAATGTCCGGTTCATATGTTCTACCACCTCATTTTGTTGTGGTGTATCCCTGATTGTGAAGTTTATGAAAATACCTTCATCTTCACAGATTTTGAAAAATAGATTACTCCTATACTCCCCATCATTATTTGTATGGAGACGCTTGATCCTCTTCCTGTTTGAGTATCCACCATCTTCTTCTATTTAAGGAAAACTCCCAATACTTCATCCTTAGTCTTCATAGTATACACCCACATTCTTCAAGAAATATCATAAAAAAGTTCACATAATTATATTTTCCTCCCAAAAAAGTTGTTTTGGAAGGTCCCCATACATTAAACATAATCCAAAATAACCTTTGTATTATGGATCTCAGTGCTGAATTTTAGTTTTGTCTACTTTCCTTTGACACAATGCTGACAGAATTCTAATTTGTAAGCCTGAATTCCTTTCAACAATCCTTTATTTACTAATATCTTCAAGGATTTTTTACCAATATGTCCTAAGTGCATAAGTCACAACTTGGCTTCTAACTCTTGATCATCATTAGAAACTATTTTTGTTTGTTCTAATAGATGCATTACCTTAGTAATAATATAGGTTATTATTTCTTCGAATTCCTTTTATTACGACAAGTGCATCAGAGATGACTTTCATTACTCCATTTGTTGTATTTACACTATAGGCCTTTGATTATAAGACTTCTATAGAAATGAGATTCTTCGTAAAACTTAGCACATATCTGACATCTATCAAAGTTCTGGTTGTTCCTTCATGATTCCTTAAGAAAATTGAACCAATCCTATTTGTGGTGCTGGATTGTCGTTTGCTGTGTTGACAACTCTACCTTCTAGCTCTCTAAAATCAAAGAACCAATCCCGATTAGGGCACATGTGATGGCTACATTCCGAACCGAGCAGCTATGGACGAGAAGGGTTTATTGAGGATGTAACAACTAATGAAAGATTTGAGTCTGCATCTTCACATTTAGTAACATTTGAATTTGCAATAGCCTTTTCCTTATCAGGTTTGTTTTTATTTTGCAGCTTTGGAAAATCCTTTTTTCAATGTTATTTTTCACGATAAAAGGCACATTCATCTTTTCTCAATTTGAGCCTCGACGTTAATCTCCCTTTCTTTCCTTTATTCTGGCATTATAAATGGCCTCTGAATATTAAAGCTTGTGCTAATCCACTTGTACATTCTTCCTTTGTCTTCTTTCTCAATTCATGACTGTACAAAGCAACTACAACTTTACTACAAGACACAACAACCTTCCCATAAAATAGAGTAGTTTCAAGAAACTCAAACTCCTTCCTAGTAATATCAAAGTCAAATCTTCAAATGTCACATACAAGTTCATTAAATCTGTAACTAACTGATTAAAACTGGTAATGTGATCATTTATAGTAGTACTCAAGGCAGAAGAGAAATGAAACAACCTCTTCTTCATATGAAGTTTAATTTGACCGCTTTTTTTCAAAAAAATTTCCACCAACACATTCCACAATTTAGATGCAAAAGTTTCTTTCGAGAAAGCATACTTTTGTTCTTTGGAAAGACACTATCGAATTGTACCACATGCCAAATGATTTATAGTCTTCTAATCTTTCTCCTCAACATCATCTGGTTTCTTTTCTTCAATGACAATGTCAAGATTTTATTGGAAAAGACAGTCTTGAATCTCACTTTGTCACATGTCAAAATGACCCATACCATTAAAAAATCTCTAGCATAAATCTTGCATTTCTAACAGTATTCCTTGCTAGGATAGAAGAGGTAAAAGTTGTTGACGTGGTTGGTGCGGTCATATCTCTAATTTCTGTCATCTCTACTATAATTACTATTTAATAGCTATTAATGCAGAATACCAATAACCTAAGGAAAAATCTTTTTTGACATGGAATATTAGACCACACTGTAACCAAAGAGCATATTAAGAAAAAAATATTAGCTTTGATACCAATTGTTGCGAAAACTTGGGTTAGTTTTCACCAATAACAACAAATTCACCTGTAGCATTATTGCCTAGGTGAATAGAGTGTGAACGATTGTATTAAAAAGTCACACTAGGTAAATTCTAAGAAAGACTGGAGGGGTCAAAAATAGTCCCACTTAAAATCCAACCTCCTATACAAAATTTTCCTAGCCATGTAATTTAATAGCACAATAATTCATTAAAATATACCCAACAATAGCTTTTAAATGGACAAATAAAGAACACCAGAATTTAACGAGGTTCAGCTAATTATATCTATTTCATGGGACCCTACTAAATTGATATTTCACTTATTTTGAACTGAAAGATTTCAAATGGAAAGAAGCTAGGATCATTAGCAAGATGAAGAAATCCTCCATTTAAAACTTAAGTAGAGTCTCCCACCTTCACAATTCTTCAATATGGGATATCAAATATGTCATAAGTCAATAACAAAAATCTTTAGTAATCCCTTACCAATTTGACCACCTTGAGGAGGCAACTCGCAATGATTTTTTCTTTTTTTATTATTTCCTTGTCTTGATTTAAATTTTAGGTAATTGTAAACTAATTATGAAATAATCATTAATGTTTCCAACTTTCAAAGTTCTATGAACGTTCGATTCCCTCTAAATCGTACCCTCTTTATTTTGGGTATAATTAATATGCTATCAATTTATCGTACATTTGAAAAACATTACGAGTATCATACTAGCTAAAAAATAACATGGCACCCAATTATCTTGTACTAGAATTTAGTACCAGTCAATACCTGTTGGTTTTGAAATATTGGCTAGTTATTGACTTAATTGCCAATTTAAAAATTAACAAATAAATTGAATTTTACAATAAATTTAACCCTAAACCTAGCTGACCTCCCTTTCCATCTGACTCATAGCATGATGCCTGTGCTTCTTTACTCTCTCACTCTTATATCACTTCTCACTCTTAGCCCGTAATGCGTCATCCACCCTCAGCTCTACGCCTCTACTCACTAACCTGATAACTTGCTGTACTACATGTTGAACCTCACAGTTTTGTTGCCTGTCGCACCAAACACAAACTCAATGCCCATCAAACCTGTGTAGACTGCATGTACTTGCACCAATCACAAGCATCGCAAACGCACTCGCATCGCAATCATATGGGAACCACACCGACGCCACCCTCGTATCTGTTAAAAATGGTAGGCACAATTTTTTGTGCCTACCAAAATTAAAATAAAGAAAAGGATAACTCGCCAAATGGTTAGCTATCCCATACAATAAATACATAGAAGCAAAAAAAGAAGAGAGTCATGAGGTAAGAGAGAAGAGAAAGAGAAAGAGAAAGAGAGATAAAAATATTCTATGTATTTTTCAGTCTAATTTTTATTTGTAATTGTCCAGTTTTTTTCAGTAATAAAATTCTTCTATCCTTGTTCGTGATTTTACCTTAATTTGGAGGTTTTTTTAAATAAAATCTATGTATTTATTACTATTCTTTCAATCCTATTTAACTATAAACTTGCTTTAATTTGGTCGATTTTCAATTCTATGCCTCTGCTCATCAATTTGATAACTGGCCGCACTGTATGTTGAATCTCATAGTTTTGTCGCCTATCACACCATGCACAGACTCACCACCCATCAAACCTGTGTAGACCACATGCACCCACACTAGTCACATGCACCGCAGACGCACTTGCATCGCAATCACTCTGGCACCACACCAGCACCACACTCACATCACACCCATAATGCACCAACATTGCACCTACATGCAGACATGTTGCCACACCTGCTGACCTGCATCATTACGCCATAGTCCATATATAGACCCAGTGACCCGGTGACTCGACCTGTACTAGTCCACTACACTGACTTGCATAGTTGCACCGTTATAATTAATTAGAAAATACAAACAATCCAAATAAACAGCAATGTCTCCAAGAAAGGGATTCAATGAACGTTGCAAAAAATTGCATTTGCGGATTTGTGGAAATGTGGATTATGGAATTATGGAATACAAATATTGAATTATTGAATTATGTTGATTGTTGATTTGAATATTGAATTATGCATTTTTGTTCTGCAAAATACCGAATATAGATAAATGAAAATGAATTTATGAATTTTTGATGAATTGTGTATTTGTGTCTTATGACTTTGTATTGTGTAGTATAAGTGCGATTATATGTGTTAAATTGTTAGTTCTTCGTGAATTGTCTTAGATGAAATTGGACTGTGTAGTGTTTGTTGACTCTTAACTATGGAGTTAATTTGAGTAGAAAACTAAGAATGTTGATTAAAATTCGTGAATGAAAGGTTGTTAAATTAAAGTTGAAAAATAAGATTTTAAGTTGAGAAATAGGACTTAAGTAATCATATTGATTAAAATTAGTTAATTAAAGTTAAGAATTAGCATTTTAGTAAGAATGCTGATTAAAATTAGTTAAGAAAATAAAATAATGATAAGCATTATAAATTGAGTTATATAAATAAACAAAAAATTTTAGTTTATAGTTGAATTATATGACTACATAAAATAGGTTGTAAACTTATAGTTGTGAGTTATGATTAAATATGTTATAATTGTGAGTGTATGTCTTAATGGTTGAATTATTTAATCATACAAAATGAGCTATCTAAGATGTATGTGCTTTTATATTAGTTTTGAATTAAACAATACATATTTTATGATAGTATTTGATAATGAAATTAGGTATTCTTTATTTTGGTATGAAGTTGTTAGTTTTATTTTGACATATGTCTTTATTTGTTTTACAGATAAATGGAGGAAAGTTCAAGCACTTCTTATAATTTAGTAGCTTTAGGTATTGAAAGATTCGATGATCCAACTTGGACTTATGCTGGATTGTTCCTTGGAATGAAGAACCATACTATTTGTTTGTATTGTAACAAGCATTTGAAAGGTGATAGAATCACCATATTAAAGAAGAACTAGTTAGAGTCAAAGGTAATGAAGGGCCTTGTAGAAAAGTGAACCATGATGTGAAATGACAAATGAGGACTTCGTTTGAAGAGTATCATTATGAGAAAGATAGAAGATAAAGATTAAACTACGGAATTAGTAGTGAAAGTTCTTTTATTATTGGACAGGATGATAGTAGGGATGTTAAAGGTTATAGTATACCTATTCAACAAGAAGGAAATGTTGGACCTAATGCTAAGGAAAGAAGAAGATGTATATATAAATTTGTTTACAACACAAACAACTTTTAGAGCTCAACCTTCAATTTATATTGCCTTATAACCTAGAGAAGTGGCTCATCATGTGTACATGACAATTACTAAATGGTGATATGATTTAGGTATGGCATTCAATACTGCCCAATCCTATTATTATCACCCTACGGTGGATGCTATTGCCTCAAACGGTCCAAGGTACAAAGTTTCCTCAATTGATGACTATGGAGGTAAACTTCTAGGCGTCTTTGTTTATGAAATAAAAAGTTATTTGGATGACAGAAAAATAACTTGAGCTACTTATGAGTGTTTAATCATATATGATGGTTGGAAAAATAAAAGACATAAGTCTATTATTAATTTTTTTGGTTTATTCTACAAACGAGACAATGTTTTAAAAATCTATTGATGCATCTAGCATTATTAGGAATGATGACACTCTATTTTAGATATTTGATGAAGTTGTAAATAAAGTTAGATTAGAAAATATTGTTTAGTTCATTGCTAACAATGATTTTACTTATAAATTAGTTGGAAGACGATTGCAAAGCAAGTATACTTTCTTTTATTGGACTCCTCATGCTGCATATTGCATTGATCTGATGTTGAAAATTATAAGAGGTGTTAGTTATTTTCTTATTATTGATGAGACTATGCAGAAAGCAAAAAAAGGCAACCAAGTTCATTTGCAATCGTGCATGGGTTTTGTATTTAATAAGAAAGGATTTCATCAATGATAGGAATTTGTGCATCCTCCTATTACAAGATTTGCAACTAATTTCTTATCACTTTAGTATTGTATTTTGATGAAGGAGTTAAGGTAAATGTCTACAAGTGATATATGAGTTGCATCTTAATATGTTAGGGCTATATTGGATTGGAGGTTTCTAGAATTATACTTGAAGATCGTGAAAGTTGATCCTAATTTCAGTATGTCATCCGAGTTTATGAGCCTTTTAGTTAAGGTGCTTCATCTAGCTAATAGTAATAAGAAAGAAACAATAGGTTATTTTAATGATGTCATAGAGAGGGTGAACGAAGCAATTAAGATCATATGAAAATAGGATTTCTTTGTATACACTTTATCTTTTAGTCATCAATGTGAGATAAGAAAGACAACTTTAATCTCCCTTGTTTACAGCTAAGGAATTTTTTTAATCATAGTATTTGTTTCATAATAAGTTTCACAAAGAAAGTTGAAGTTAATAAGGAATGCTATTAACTATTACAATAATTGTTGTCTAAGAGATGATACAAGATCTCCTACGCTTATAAGTGGAGATTTACAAGGATGTTTTTAGTAATTTTGAGGCGTCAATTGCTATTCATCAAGGAGAAAAACTTAATTCATGTATATATTTTTTCATTTTTATTACTTGTTGAAAATTAATCATCACTTTATTTTGTTTATGATGATACTTATGTTGTCTTATAGTTGCTTAGTGAGAACAATTAAAAAATGGTGTTTCATAATTGTAAATGTTTGTAATTGAAATTTTAAGTCAAAAAATGAATGCAACAGGGTGTGAAAGGAATTGAAGCTCATTTAAATTCATCTATTCGAAGAAAAGGATTAGATTAGAGTACAAAATATTAAACAACTTGGTATTTGTTCAATATCATTTAAAACTTTGTGAAAGGTATGTTCTTATAATTATTAATTTGGATATAATTGTTTATAATTCAATTTTATTTATTTAGTATGAAATTTTAATAGAACAAGTAGTTATGTATATCCAATTTGCCTTGACCATGTAAATCTTTTAGTGAATTGAGTTTTTTAGGAACTGAGTTTGATAGATGAGAGTGATTTCAAAGATAATATTAAATGGGAAGTAATAACATATTGTTTCATGCAATGAATTTGAATGACGATGGTGTTAAGATTCCTCTAAATTATGAGAATTTTGTATCAAATGAGAATTGAGGTCAATGCAATTTGAGTGGTTATTCAATTGAACAAAATTGCAAATTTTTATTTTTCCTCTCCTTTTCATTTTACACATATTCGATTTATATGTTAAATTATATATTTGCAATATAAATATAATTGTAAATATTTTTGTTTTAGGTTTTAGTTTTATGTCAGCATAAACTCTAGTTGTAAATTGTAATAGTTGAGATTCATAAATACTTATTATTCTTTTATTTGATGTTTCGGTGTAATTATTATTTAATATATGATAAAATTATAACTTTTTGGTACTTTGTATTCACTACAAGGAAAATACCCATTTTGCGACGTTTTATAAATGTCGCAAATGTTTGAAAAACGTCGGGGAAACGTTTTCTCGACGTTTTTAAAAACGTCGCACCGAACGTCATAGAAGGGGAGTAAGCAAACGTTTTTATCGACATTTTATAGAAAAAGTCGAGGAAGCCTGACATTTTTTCCGACGTTAAGGGAAACGTCGAGAAATCTTAAGCGAATGAGTGACGTTTGAGGTAAACGTCGTGGAAACGGCATACCTTTCTACAACGTGTAATAGATGTCATAGAAAGCTTAACAATCTTCGACGTCTTCTAGACGTCATAGATATCCTGACATTCTTCGACGTTTTTTAGACGACGTAGAAAGTTTTCAAATCTGCGACGTCTTTTAGACGTCGTTGATAGCCTGACGTTCTTCGACGTCTTCTAAACGACGTAGAAAGTACGAAAATTTGCAACGTCTTTTAGACGTCGTAGAAAGCATTACTATCTGCGACGTTTTTTGACAAACGTCGCAGATGATAATTTATTTAAATTTATTTTTAAATATATTGAAATAATTTTAATTTAATAAATTATAAATTTTATATATTTAAATTTAAATGACATATAATTAAATAAATTATTAAGAATAGTGAGAATTATATTCCATTAAAATAAAAATTTAATGGAATGATTATTCTAATTGAATAATTAATTATTGGGAAAAATATTAAATTTGATTTATTTAATAAGTATTTAATATTATATATTTAATTTTTTATTTAGTCATTTATCAATTTGTTGAGTACATCATGGATTTGCGAATGATCAATAATATATAACAAGAATTTAATAG
>JANTPM010000244.1:33207676-33219281 GCA_025434745.1 Erythroxylum divaricatum
AAATTTCATTAAGCCTATAACTCAATTATTAAGAAATCACCCACCTTAATTCCTTAGCTTTGAGATTGGTCAATTGGCCTTGCCTCTTCCTCTAATTGCCTCACTTCACCTTCATCAAACACAATAATCCCAATTTAACATGAGATATCCAAAATTAGCCATTCCTAGGAGAGGAAAGCATGGAATTGAACCTATCTAACCTTACCCATACCTTACCTAAGCTATTAGCATCAAAACCCATCTATAAAACCATAAATTTCGAAATTTTTCTTACCTTAGAGAGAGACCCACGAATTTCTTCTTGCTTCTAATGGAAGCTAAATCCCTTCCTTTCCACTTTCTTCTTAAAGAAAACTCTTAAACACTCCTTTCTTAAGCATAAATAACCTAAGCCTACCTCTTCTTCTTCTTCTTCTTCTTCTTCTCCTTGAATCAACTGAAGGTCACTCTTTCTTTTCTTTTCCTTTGTGTGTTTCGTAAGTCTTCCTTCTAAAGCCTTAGCAAATGTCTTTTAATTTAAAAGCCTAAGCTCCACCTTAAAACTACGTAGTTTCAAACTTGTCTCCTTATACATACAATTTTTGTCTTTCTCCTCACCACCATACGACTACACTTCATTACCCTCTTTTCTTCTTATTTTAATTAAGCTAAAAGGACCAATTAAGCCCTCCTTGAAAGCTTTAACCTTTGAAACCATTAGAGATCTACCTAAAATGCCCTTACACTAACTTATTCTTTTTAATTTCTAATAACTTATCAAAATTCTAATTTTAACTAAATCCCTTCAATTTATTTCTATTAATCAAGCACTAAAAACCCCAAATTATTCTAACTAAAAGGAATTGTCAATCTAAACCTCAAAAATAAATAAAATATTCTTAATACAAATCGGGGCCCAACAACTACTGATGCATAAAACCTACAAGTTGTGCCCATCCTTAGCCTTCAATGACATGGACAAATCACTAGTCCTATATCATTAGTGTATCATTAGCAATTTGGCCTAATGATAAGGAAGTATTTACATGAATGCAATCTTTATAAGATACAAGAGATGGAAATATTTGTATAGGTATCCAATTTTTGGTACTTCAATAAAAACATAAGAATAATCAATAATAAGTTTCAAGGATATTTCAAAAATCACATCAAGGTTTCCTTTGGAGCTTATTGATAATGTTAATGAAGAAGACACCAAGAAGAACAAACAAGAAGTAAAGTGAGGGACATAATAGGAAATTCACTCAAAAGGCTATAGTAGGACTTCACTAATACAAGATGGCCTATAAAATTATGTTACAACAGAACACATTGTATTTACTGACAAATGTATGGTCAATATTGAACCGATAATTGTATAAATATACAAATGAGCAAATAACAAAATATACATAAATTCTACACATAAATTTCTTTCATGGTATCAGAGCTATCCTTAACCAACGTCAACAATAGAGGGAAACTCTGGGTCGTATGCCACCACTATAAATGGTTCACTATCATCCTCTCTTGATTTTTTACCCCTAGAAAAGACCCCAAACTTCAATCTTCCCATCAAGCTTGATAGATAAAATTTTGTCAATTGGAGACCCCAAATCCTTGCAACCAAAACAACTTTTGAGGTTGAAAACTTTGTCAACACCGGACTTCCTCCTCAGTTCATCACTGTAGACACAAACCAAGTCATAAAAAATTCAAATTACAAAACATGGCAAAGAATAGACCAACAACTACTATGTTGGTTTTTTTCAACCATCGGAGAAGAAGTAATAGGATAGGTAAACTATTTCAATTCATGCTACCAAGTTTGACAAATTTTGGAGAATCTTTATGCTCAAACTTCCATGGTTAGAGTTCTACAACTAAAGCATTACTTTTCAACAATAAAAAAAGGTTCACACACCATATCAAAATATATGCAAAAACTTTAAGTAGCAAGACATTCAATCACTGAGTATGAACTAATATTAAGTGCTTTAAATGGCCTTGATCATGAATATGGTCCTGTTGTGGTTTATCTAACATATTCTATGAAAACTTTAACTCTACAAGAAGTGCAATACTCTTTTATGATACATGAAACAAGAATAGAGTAGTTGACACAATTAATCAAGAAGATATCTCATCAACGATTACAAACTCTACAACTCTTAAGCAAAACAATCAACGAGGAAGAAGTGGATCTAGAGGAAAAGGAAATCATTGGAGAGGAGGCAGATGGAATGGAAACATAATCTTTTGTCAACTTTGCCACAAATCTGGACATGAAGCACTGAAATGTCACAAAAGGTTTGATATATTATGGCAAGGTAACATTACCCAACCACAGAGGTAGAACATCTTCACTCAACAAACACAGAACAATGCACAAAATTGTTCTCAATTTGATTTGGCTCAAAATCAACATGGATATCCTTCCTAAAAGCAGTCAATAAAAATATATGATTTATAGATAGTGGCGCTACAAATCATGTAATAGTAAACCTTAATAATATGTCAATAAGTTCATAGTACAGTGGAAATTATCAACTCACTGTTATTAATGGTAACTCTCTTCCTATTGCTAATATTGGCTCATCTTACATGCATTTTCCAAATAATACACACGCACCTCTTGCTTTAAAACAAATTATGCATGTTCCAAACATAACCAAAAATCTACTGAGCATTTCTAAACTTACCAAAGACAATAAAATTTTTGTTGAGTTTGTTAATGAAAGTTGTCTGTTTAAGGAAAAAGTAACATGGAAAATTCTGCTCGAATGAGTGCTTCAAGATGGCCTTAAAATTAGGTTGGTCATGTAAACATACCTTACTCATAAGTCTAGTTTTTCATAACAAAAAGTTTCTTCTCTTTTAAATGGTAGTCGCTATGAAACAAACTTAACACAAAAAAATGTTAATGTTTGGCATACCAAATTAGGACATCCTTCTAACAGTACCTTAAAACAAATTCTGAGCTTAATGAAGTTCAATATTAATCTTAATGACCGGTCCCATTGTCATCCTTGTAAGCAAGGAGAATTGCATTAACTACCTTTTCAAACTCATGACATAACTGCTCAAAATCCATTAGACAACATATACTCAGATATTTGGGGACCCTCTCCATATCTCTCAACTGAAGGACATAAATACTATCTTATTTTTTTTTATGCCTACACAATATTAATATGGTTTTATCCCCTAAAATTAAAATTTGATACTCTATCAGTTTTTTTCAAATTCAAAGCCAATTTTGAACTCCAATTGAACATAAAAATCAAAGCTGTTCACATTGACATAGGAGGTGAATATAAACCCCTTTTACCTTACCTCATAAAACATAGAATACAACCGCCTTTTAGCTGTCCTCACACTCACCAATAAAATGATGTTTTCGAAAGAGAACATCGAAATATCACTGAAATGATACTAACTCTTTTATCCTATGCCCATATGCTACTCACCTATTAGTTAGAAGCCTTCTCTACAACCACCTATCTCATCAATAACCTCCCATCTCCAAGACTAAACAATCTCTCACCATTTGAAAAGTTGTATAACAAACCCCCAAATTATCTCTATCGTAAAACATTGTGTTGTAATTTATTTCCTTATCTCAAATATTATTCTCACTATAAATTTGGGTTTCATACCACTAAATGTGTTTTTCTTGGATATAGTTTAATGCATCAAGGTTACAAATTTTTAACTAATCAAGGGAAAATCATCACCTCTCATCATATGGTCTTCAATAAGGAAGAATTTCCAATTCCTCAAAATTTTCCCACATACTCAAATCATCTTATAACTTCACCAAATCTTCTTATCTTCACTCTAACCTCAACTTCACCTTTTGAAAGGTTGTCACGACTCACTCCTTTATCGTAGAATGTTCTTACATATCTAAATCCTCCAACAAACATGTAAACTCTCAGAATCCTTGCTCATTGTGACATCCTACAATTTTATTAAACAACCAAAGTACCTTAGCTAATCCCATTATGTCAACCACATCGAACACTGAACCCAATCCTTCTTTCCCATTAACACAAAATAATCATCCTATGCAAATTCACTCCAAAAGTGGTATTTTTAAAACCAAAGTTTATTCCTTCTCCCTTGGTTTAAATTCTCACACTAAAACCATAACAGTTTTTGAAGCTCTAAATATTCCTCTTGGTTTCAAGCTATGCAAGATGAATGCAATGCTATAAAACAAAATCACACTTGGACACTTGTTTCCAATAAGCCTACCATGCACATTTTTGGCACAAAATGGGTTATCCATGCCAAATATAATGCTAATTGGAGTGTCTCTAAACACAAGGCTCAGTTTGTTGCTAAAGGGTTTAATAAAACCCTTGGCATTGACTTTTTAGAGACTTTCAGCCTTGTTGTGAAAGCCTCAATAAATAGGGTAATTTTGTCACTTGTTTCTCATCACTGGGACATCCAACAAGTTAACATCAACAATGTATTTCAACATACGGACTTACATGAAATTGTTTATAAAAATCAACCACGAGGATTTGAAAACAAAACACAACTGCACCATGTTTGCAAACTGGCTAAAGATCTTTATGGGTTGAAATCAGCCCCTAGGATTTGGTTTCATAAACTAAAACATAGTGGGAGTTTCATAATTGAAGGTCAGATACTTCTCTATTCTATTTAAACAATAATGGAATCATTATAATGCTACTAGTCTATGTAGATGACATCCTAATCACAGGAAATTTAATTAAAGCCATTCACGCAGTTATTAGTCAATTACAATCCCAGTTGCCACTTAAAATACATGGAAGCATAAATCATTTTCTAGGTTTTGAAGCATATAGAAACAAAAATGGATTATATCTTTCATAGAAACATTACATTGAAGATTTACTTACCAGAACCAACATGTCTTTATGTAAACCCTGTTCCATTCCAATCACTACAACAGCCAAATTATCTCTATGTGATGGTACAACCTTTGAACACCCAACAATCTACTGAAGTATCATAGGAGTACTTCAATATCTGTGTAATACAAGACTAGATATAAGCTTCGCAGTAAATAACTAAAGTTAGTTTTTACAGAATCCTCTAAATACACACTGGATTACAGGTAAAAGGGTTTTGCATTATCTGAAAGGAATTTTAAATCTGGGACTAATTTTTTAACCATCATTTACTCCTCTCGACCTCGACACCTACAGTGACTCTGACTGGGCCAACTCTCCCGATGATCAAAAATCAACAACCGGAGGATGCATCTTCTTAGGGGGAAACCTCCTTTTTGGATCTCCAAGAAATAATCTTCAGAAGCTCTGTCTAACACCGAGTTTGAATATCAAGCCCTCTCACAGGTGTCTACCGAACTCATCTACCTCACATCCCTACTATTTGAGTTAGGTTCTCTCTCTCTCACACAAACCTACTATGTGGAGCAACAACAACAGCTCTCAATCGCAGGCTCAAAACTCACTCTTTCACTCAAGAACAAAACATATCGAAGTGGATTTACACTTCATCAAAGACAAAGTGGAAAAGGAAAACCTGAGGTCATTTATGTTAACACTATAGACCAACTTGCTGATATCCCCACAAAACCCTTGACATCGGAGAGATTTTCCTCTATGATTACCAAAGTAAACCTAATTCGAAGCCCTCGGTTCAGTTTGAGTGTGGGTACTAACAAAGAACATACAAAAAAGAACGAAAAAGAAGTTAAGTGAGAGATACACAATAGGAATTTCACATAAAAGGCTATAATAGGAATTCGCTCATGCAAGCTGTTATGTTACAACATAATACATCTTAACCCTTAATTTGTTTTGTTGTGTGTTTACTAACAGATGTATGGTCGATATTGAACTAATAATTGTATAAATATACAGACGAGCAAATAACAAAATATACATAAATTCTACACATAATTTTCTTTAAGATAAAACTAAATTTGAAATTCTAATAGTAAATAATCTTGGATGTTTTGTTGTTGCACCATAAATGATAAATGCTAGGTTCCTGCTTCTAAATTCAAGACCTAAACCAAGCAAAAATGGCAGAGACGACGCTTTATCTCGCACTGACTCTCATCTTTCTCTTTGTTGCTCAAAAGCTTTATCGAACTAAAAAGTCCCAAAGAAAACTTCCGCCTAGCCCACCTGGGTTTCCAATTATAGGTCACCTCCATCTCCAAAAGCCACCTTTACATCGTACTTACCACCGCCTTGCTAAGAAATATGGCCCTATCTTCTCTCTTAGATATGGGTCACGGCGAGTAGTAGTTGTATCGTCGGCGTCAGCCATCGAAGAATGCTTCAGTAAAAACGATATCATTCTGGCAAACCGACCCAAGTTTCTCGTGGCTAAGCATGTTGGTTACAACTACACAGCCATGGACTATGCACCTTATGGTGACCACTGGCGCAACCTTCGTCGCATTAGTACCATGGAGTTATTGTCAAACCATCGTCTTAACTTGCTTCTATACGTTCGCAAAGAGGAACTCAAGCGAGTTATCACCAAACTGTACCGTGAATCGTCACAAGGTTTTGCTAAGGTAGAGTTAAAATCAATATTCCGCCATCTGACTCTTAATACCATGATGAGAATGATCACAGGTAAGAGATATTTTGGTGAGGAGGTGACTGAGGTTAAGGAGGCAAGTGAGTTCAAGAAATTGATTAAGGAGTTATCAACTTGTTATGATTCATCAAATCCAGGAGATTTCTTCCCCATTTGGAATTGGATTGACGGTGGTCGTTATGAGGGGAAGTTGAAAAAACTTGCTGCAAGGTTCGACGAGTTTATGCAGGGTATAGTCGACGAGTGTAGAAGCAAATTGAATTTGGAGAGCCCGAAAACTCTAGTTAACATTTTGCTTAGGATCCAGCAGTCAGAATCCGAGTATTTTACAGATGAAATTATAAAAGGAATGGCAGTAGTAAGTGAGCCCAATCAGTATATTAACTGGATTGTATATGTTAACTAGTATCCATAAAATATTTTCTGATGTTTGAATGGTTATATACGCAGGTTCTCCTAGCTGCAGGAACTGACACGACATCAACCACACTGGAATGGGTAATGACTTGCCTACTCAGGCATCCCAAAATATTGACTAAAGCTAAAGAGGAAATAGACTCTCGAGTTGGGCAAAATCGCCTCGTAGATGAGCCCGATGTTGCCAAGTTGTCATATCTTCAGAACATTATTTCAGAAACACTTCGATTGTATCCAGCAGTTCCTGTTATTGATCCACACATGGCATCCGAGGATTGCACCATAGAAAGTTACGACATACCACGTGGCACAGTTATACTGGCAAATGCATGGGCTTTACACAGAGATCCACTACTCTGGGAGGATGCAGACATTTTTAAACCTGAAAGATTTGAAGGTAATGGAGTTCCTCGTAGTTACATGCCATTTGGCTTGGGAAGAAGGTCGTGTCCTGGGATGAATTTGGCCCTCCGTGTTCTGGGACTAACGTTGGCCACGTTAATTCAATGCTTCGAATGGGAAAAGGTTTGTGAAGATGAGGATATTGACATGACAGAGGGGAGAGGAATTACTATGCCAAAGGTTGTGCCATTGGAGGCCATGTGCAAAGCTCGTCCCATTATGAATACTGTTCTATCCTTAACTGACACTGTCATGTATGAGAACAGTTGAGGAATTTGTGCTGCCTCCACAACTCAAGTATAAGAGAGACAGTGCCGTTAAAAGAATTAGGCCGAGATTCGATTTCAAAAGATCACTTTAAATTGTATATTATGATTAATGCTTAAATATAAATCTTATCTTATTATGTAACTTGATCATTTTTTGACATTTCTCTTAATCAGTTATTCAAATTAGTTCAATGCAATCATCATAGTCACACATATGTCTGACCTCTAATAATATGTATTCAAATAAATTAAGAGAATTTTACAAGTAGTTTAGAGAGAGAGAGAGAGTCAAGAAATGCTATCTTCTTTATAGCCTAAACTTATTTATAATAAGATTTGGACTTTTTAATGTTAATAAAGTTTTAGATTCAATTAAACTTAATTAGAATGACAGTTAATTTTAATTAATTTGGTCCAAATAAAATCCAATATTGCATATTAGTTCTTATTTATTAAATATCTCATATTAAATTCTAAAATCTTCAAACTTTATAATCATGTCTAATTTGATTAAATAATTTATATTATAGATCCAGATTGACGTCTAATAATGCATTATGACTACCTAAATATTACCCAATCTTTATATGCATATTTTTTTATAATTTGATCATTTCATTATATAATGTTTCAATTAAACATAAAGTACAAAATTAATGTCTACTCTATCTGAGTCTAATCATCTTAATTCTCCACTATTAATAATTTTTTCTATTAATTACATTTGAAAACTATTCTCAAAGTTCATTCCATATATATTGGTCACTTAATTATATCAATAAAGTTCATGTTATATTCAATGCTACCAAATGAGCTATCTTTGATAAGGATATGTTACAAATAGTATCAAAATATGACAATCCCTATATGAGATACCTTGAACACTTCAAGTTAAAAAATTACTTATATAATTATCATAAGGAGAATTTCACATATATATACAAGTAATGTTCCAAATGAAATTCTCATGTCGAGTCAATTTAGTGAACTTGTTATTTAATAAGCACTTAAATATTTGTTTGTTTAAGTATCTCCATACATTAATCTATGAGATCAACTACTTACTTCATAAAAAAATATAATGTGTGTTAATCTTATTTATACTATATTAGTGTCTAATCTTAATAGAATAATGACAAAAAATAACCTAGGAATAATATATGAATGCAAGAAGAATCTCATAATTATGATATCTTCATAATTTTATTTGTAATGTACATTTATCTCATAAACTTTATCATATATATTAGAATATGTATAAGATAAAGAATACATTTAAATTATTGTCTTTTAAATTATAACCAACTGATTGTCTGTAGGTATAAAACAATAATCTCCCTTTTGTGCTAAGTCAATCAATTGGCTATATTCTCAGTATGACATAAAAAAATAGTCTCAATGATATACTAACCATAAAACTTTCTTCATCCAAAACATATAAACTACTTACATAAACTTATATCAACTATAGATTTATTATCATGCCTTGATCATTGTAGCAATATTGAATCTAAATTAAGTTATGGTGTTATTAACACTTGTCACTACATCAAAATTAAATTATAAACTTAATTATTTACTTAGGTGCTTTACATGCATATCTAACGAGTTGAATGATTAAATTTTATTGTTTTATGATTTGAGGACTTAAAAGACAGTTGTTATGCGTATGTGTAAGGTATGTGATAGGTACTATCAGTCGAATTCTATTAGCAATGTCACAATAGAGCATGTACCATTTGTATCATCGAAACTAAATATGTATATGTATGTATGTATGCATATTTATATACCTTTCCATGACCTGGAGTGAATTATCTCAAATCAGGTTTATGTAGGTATGTTTTAATCAATCAGGACGAACTGGCCAACAGCAACACTATACAAGTGGATAACAATATATACATACATATATGGCCCTAGATAATTTAGTTCAAATGATAAAAAAAGGCACATGCTCCATTATATATATATATATATGTATGTATATATGTATATTTATATAACTTTCCATGACCTGGAGTGAATTATCTAAAATCATGTTTGTGTAGGTATGTTTCCATCAATCAAGATGAATTGGCTAGCAGCAACACTATATAAGTAGATAACATTATATATGTTAATTTTGGAACCATGGTATGATATATTTAATTTAATTAATTTTACATAGTTTTTGAGGTATTTACATCATGATTTTTTTTGACAAGTTTTAGATAAATTGTTTGTGCCATATAGGCATATTGCTAATTTTTTGGCATATAGAAAAAAAGGGGTATATCTTTTCATAAACTTATGAAAAAAGATTACTATCAACTCTTACCTAGCTACTTTCAAGCCTATGGTTCTCTTAAGTTTAAATTCAAGTTTTGGTTGAGCTAGTATGAATTTGGGAATGTTACAGATGATATCAAAATAAACCTCCGTTTGTATGATATTGGGCTAGAACAAGGAAGGCAAGGTGACAACAACAAAATGGTTGTGAACGATGGATGACCTATGTCAAGTTTTTAGTTCTATTCTAGTTTCAAAAAGGAGTGGAGATTTTATCTTGTGGATTGGGCCTTGATAAAGATATCAAATATTCATGGAATAGAGACTGTGACACCCTATATAAGAGGTAGTGTTAGAAATAATCAAGATAGAGCATAATCACATAGACCATGTTAAATAGAATCTTTACATATGCATACAAAAACAAAATTCATATACTTGGATTATTGTTGTAGTTCCACCGGTTAAAGAAAGCTTACTGCATATCTCCTTCTACATAAGTTTTTGTTAAAAAGATTATTCTTATCTTTTTGTTTTTTGGTTTTTAAATTCAAAATCTTAACTACCTTTGGTAGTTACTGAAAGTATAATGACCATAATACCCCTCATGGGTGTATGTGATTTATTATCTCCCACTCACACATGATGGATTTTAATCTAATTAAAAAAAAACTCTATAGTGCTCATACTTGTTCAATAACTAGTGTGACTAGCATATGATGAGAGTACATTGCCATATATCTGCTAGGAGTATATGAAATCTCGATTAACAAATTGATCTTGGGACTTATGTGTCCTTGAGTAGACATTGTATGCTATACCCTAGGTCTTATCTCGCATTTGCACTTTTTTTTAATCTCATTTAGTTTCTTATGTCATGACTGCATTCAGGTTCTCTACTAAAGAGACGATGGCCATCTATGAATACTTTTCATGCCAGTCAATGATCTAAAATAAATGATCTTCCTTTTTTCTCAATTCTGATTTGAATTAAATTTAATTTGTTTTCCTAAAATTATTCTATAGGATTGCATCTTGCATGATATTTTGACAATAACCTAAAGTAGCAAACCTTAAATTCAATTCTCAAGAATGAAGTTATAGTCATAAAGGTATATGATGAGGTTCTTCTCAACCTCAAGGGTCTCACACAATGTAAGATAAGATCTAGAGACTTACATTAATCCCTTTTGTGGTCAGTTGTTCACATATGCTATGAGTCATATGCTAGGGTATTTACCCACTTTATTTAACTTGAACATCTTTCATTCAGGAAATACCGTATAGATGATAGTTCAAACATACTTAATGTCTAACTTGAAACTTGTTCATAACTCACATCTGGCAACGTAAGATAGATATAGTGATTAATAAATCACTTTGAACCAATTTCCTTGTGCCATTTAGGGTTTAAGTTTCTTTCTCTCAATTATCACCTAGATAATAAACTTTAAACATGCCTCATCTCTAGCGAGCATAAACACCAGAGGTGATTTCCCATGTGAGAGGGCCAATCTATAATCTTCTCATTTACTTGCGATTCATCCCAAAATATATTTATGCAAAAACACATATATTGTTAGGCCCTAAATTTTTTTTTATGATGTCATTAAGCATGAATTGCGATAATGATGTGTTTATGGTTAAGTTGATTTATTTTGAAGTTTTAGTGGATAATTGAGGCA
>JANTPM010000244.1:33261550-33272067 GCA_025434745.1 Erythroxylum divaricatum
ACGCCCCCCCCCCCCCCCTCCCCGAGCATCAATTATCAAACCAAAGACTAATCTGAGAACTATCCCCAACCAAACCGAAAGAAGAAACAATAAATCAAAACTTTTAACTACCCCTTTCCATAAACTGGAATCCGAATCCTTAACAAAAAAGGGAATAGACTCACCATTACAATATTTACGACGCAAAACCTCCACCCATAAAGCAAAATCATTCTAAAATAACTTCCATACCAACTTACCCAACAAAGCAACATTCATCAATCTAAAACTTTTTAAAGCAAGACCACAATAACTCTTTGGCTGAATAAGCCAATTCTAACCAAACAATTGTAGCTTATGCCTATCCTGTGAGGAACTCCAATAAAAATCACAAGCTAAACGATCTAAATTATCATAAATAAAGAAAGGTAACCAAACCGTTTGCATCGTGTAAATTGGTAGCAAAGAAATAGAAGACTTAATAAGAACTTCCTTTCTAGCGGGACTTAGAAATTTAGAATATTAATTAGCCAGCCTAGTCTCCATCGAACTCACATTATGCTTATAATTAGCTATTGAAGTACGACTATGCAACAGCAGAACACCCAAATACCTGCCCAAGTCAGAAGTAATTGTGACTTCATAAAACGAGAAAAAGAATTTGGAAAATAAATTATTAACTTAGAAAGATTAGCCCTCTGCCCACTCGCCATACAGAACACATCCAACACCTCCCAGACCACTTTAGCTTGCTTAGCTGAAGCCTTACCAAAAATTAGCAAATCATCATCAAAAAGTAAATGACTAATACCTGCCCCACCTTTAGATGACCTAATCGACATCCATTTTTTACTTATAAGTGCTTTTTGAATAAGCATAGTCAAACCTTCCATACAAAGAACAAATAAACAAGGGGAGATTACATCTCCCTGGTGAAGCCCTCGAGTCGTAGAGAATGATGCAAAGGGACTGTCATTCCATAGAATAACCAATGAAGACTGAGAAAGAGCACTTAAAATTAGATTAACCCATCGAGAAGAAAAACTAAAGACCTGTAACACAGACCGTAGATAGTCCCAATTGACCCTATCATAGGCCTTCTCCAAATCAACTTTCAAAGCAAAATGAACCCCACTTTACTTTTAAACCTCTTAAAAGAATACGGCAGGTCCTGAGTAATAATAATATTATCAGTAGTGGTAAGACCAGGAATAAAACTACTCTAGAACGGGCTAACTAAACCATCAATAAAAGGTTTCAAATGATGCGACAAAACCTTCATTATCACTTCTACTATGTCTTTGGTGGCATGAGGTTGCATGTGAGAAAGTCTACATATTTAGGAGCTTGAGATGCATATGAGCGAGTCTGGCGTCTTTTCTTATTGAAACTTTATTGACGTATTCTACGACATAAGACTACATGTGAGTGAGATTACTTACAAGCGAATCAATTTCTAGTGAGATACAACTACTTAGGCGAGAGGATGTTGTTGTTTTATACCCTATAGCTAATCGCTTTGGTTGTAGTTTAGTGATAAATTATTTAAAGGCATTTTGTATATTGTACATGTTTAAATATTTATGATAAAGTCCATGGAATAATTGTACATTACATTTGAAATTATAATGAGATTATAATTATGAGGTTTATATTGCATTTATTTATTATTCCTAAAATGTTCCTAGTCATTGTTTTATTAAGTTTGGACATTAATAGAATGTAAAAAGACTAGTACACATTTTGTTTTTACTTATGAAGGATGTAGTCGAACTCATAAGCTAAAGTATAGAGATACTTAAACAAATGCGTGGATAGTTGCTGGAGAATAAATTCACTGAATAGACCCGATATGAGAAATCCATTTGGAACATTACTTGTATATCTATAGAATTCTTATTGTGATGGTTGTATAAGTGATCCTTTGACTTGAGGTCATCAAAGTTATCTTGTATGGGGATTGCTATGTTTAAATACTACTTATGATCTATTTAATCATATGTCGCTTAATCGATAGTTATTGGATGTAGCATGAACTATATAGAGATAGTTAAATGATCAAGATAAGATTCATCACCCTAAAGTAATTAAAGAGAATGTTTTGTTGTTCTTGATTATTATTAATTCAAGAAATCCTTGGTCAAGGTCAAATGATGCTTTGTAAATAGTTTACAAATATCATTAATTGAATCGATAGCTAATAGCAGAGAACTAATATGATTAGACTTAAAATAAAGTAAATATTAATTTTATGCTCTATGTCTAATCAGAACATTGTATGATGAAAGGATTTAATTATACGGAAAAATTATACACAGAAAGGTTAGTCAAAACTACTTTGACATTCATAAATATTTAGGTGTTCATGATGCGTTGTTGGATGCCAATCTTGATCTATAATTATAAATTGTTTAATTGTATAATTAAAGATAAATTAAAGGAATTTTAATTTATCTAATTTTAATTATGAATTAAAATTAGATTTTATAATTATTGCCAATACATTTGGGAACCTAATGGTTCTCACATACAGAATGGGATGAAGAGAGCAAAGTTAATTTAATCAAGTTAGACTTTATTGTAAAATTTGAGAAATTTTATAATTAAATATAAGATATTTAATATATAAAAATCAATATGAGATATTGAATCTTATAGAGACATAATTGGTATTTAATTAGAATTATTTGTAATTCTAATTAAAATTATAATTTAATTTCAATTAAATTACTAAAACGTCCAAAGCTTATTATAAATAGACTTAAGCTCAATCGAGCTAGTACTTTTGGCTTAATCCTCTTTATAAGAATTACAGAGTTCTCTCAACTCATTCTATGGATACTGATAGAAGTAGGACGTTTGTGCGACTATGGTAATTGAGACGAATCGGTTTCAAGAACGGTTCAAAGGATACGACAAGATAAAAATTAAACTTTGAAATAAGATACGAATTAAATTTCTGCTTTATTATAATTTGTGTTGATCATTTTATAGAATTAAATAGATCTTGATTTTAGAAAAAATTAAAAATTACGAAAAAAATTTCGTGATTATTCTACTGCGATCGGGATCGGATTGCAATTCGATTTTCCAGCATCTGCATCATATAGGGGTTCAAATAGGGATGGGATTTCCAATCAACCCCAGTTGATAAAAGCTTAATTAATCTAGGCTTGAGCCTAAGGGACCGATCTAAAACTCGGTCCCAAAGGCTAACCTCATCACTTTTAAAATTTTCATGTATAACTGACTAAAATAATATTATTTTTGTTTGTAGATTAAGAACCTATGTAATAAAATAACACCATTTTAGAAATAGTTCGAGCAAGTGTGATCGATATCGTGCATATTAGACTCAATTGAGTTTCAATATAATCTTGAGCCACGTGTAAGGTCTTTGCTCGATCCAGTTCGATTTGGTCCATTTAGGCACAAATGATTAGGAGCTAAGTCTTCTTTATCGATACTAATTAATTATAAAACAGTTGACATATCTTTACAATATGCGAGTACTTGTTAATTGTGTTATAAAAGATAGAAATAATATGGTGTACCACTAATTGTAGATGCACCATTTAATAGTTAGTGCACATATGGATTGGTTTGGTTTTACCTAACACAAGAATGAAGTAGGTGGTTATTGGTTTAGTTTTACCTAACACAATAACACATATGGAGTAGGTAGTCACATGTGTATTAGGTGTTTGAAATGTACTATAAATAGGATGTTTGATGTAAGAGAAAAAAGAAGAAATGAACTTATAAGAATAAGTCTTCTCTCCCAAATACTCTGAAATTGTAATTATGGTTTTATAACAAATTGAATATTCTTTTAACATGTCTGCGTTAAAGCGTTACTAAAACCAAGCATATATGAACACAATATACCGACCAATAACCTTCTTTACTTTTGCAAGTTGTTCAATGTAGTAAATTGAACGAAGAATATTCCTTCAAGTGCTTGATTTTTTTTCTAGGTCAAGTTATTCGTGGTAATCATTACTGAAAAATAAAACAGTTTGACTGCACTCATCGAGGATATGATTCTCTGTCCTTCTACTCCATTTTAACTCTGCCTCATTTTTTTTAGTTATATATTTATATGAATCCTACATAAATATATGGTTGAAATAAAATCAAGCAAAATTAGGACAGAATAAAAGAGACAGAGGATCTTAGGGGCATCCATAACACATTCTAGCATGTATTGAATTATCTATTTATTTTTTTTAAACTTGTATATGTAAGACAATTAAGGAATTGATAAAATTATATTAAAATAATTTAACAATCCAAACGATTTCTAATTTTATATAAATAGAATCTGTTGACAAAAATGAAACTTCAGGTGTGAGCAAATTTTAGCCCAGAAACAATTGGGTCTTGACAAATAACTTGGTCTTTTGAAAACTTACAAAAAGGGCCTGACGCACATGCCAACTTCGGGTGAGCATCTGATTTCTTTGAACTTGGCATCAAAATCCAATAACCTTCAATTTTCAGTACGAAACGTTACCGTAGCTATGGGGCTGGGGTTTGAAAAACAAGAAAATCTTTGTTAATCGCATTACCTTATTGTATCCTCGTGATTAGTACATCCACTTTTTTTTACAGTTTGGAATAAGACGAAGTTATAGGGGCTCATCAGATAAATTTTGCAAAGATGCTAACTTTGATGAATAACGATGACAATTTATCCCTTGAAAGATTTAGAAAAAGGTTGATAACTTTGTATAGTAATAATAAAAAAGTGGAAAGATTATAGATAATAAGATTTACACCTTGTTCTTTAATGTTGGATCTCACCCCCCCACCCTTAGGTATTTGCGGGTTATACTACGGCGGGTGTTTGCAGGTTATATCACGGCATCAACTTAATTAGTATTGTCCCCTCTGACCTTAGGTGAGTTCTAGTGCTCGAACCCAAGACCTCAGGGTTTTGTTCCACTTTGTGTGGACGTCTTTCACTATTAAGCCATTAAACAAGGTGTAAATCTTATTATCTATATTCTTTCCACTTTTTTATTATTACTATACAAAGTTATCAACCTTTTTCTAAATCTTTTAAAAGATAAAGTGTCATCGTTCTTCATCAAAGTTAGCATCTTTGCAAAATTTATCTGTTGAGCCCCTATAACTTCACCTTATTCCAAGCTGTGAACATTGTCATGCAAAGAGATTTTATCTAGGACCCTCGTCTTTCTGTTGTTCATCAGGCGAGATTTTCATTGTCGCTCCTCAAATGCCATATGCTCTGAAATGATTGTTTATTGGTAATAATGAAGAATCTGAACAGGCTTTTACTTCATATAGAGCTAGGTATGATCGAGAACTAACAAAAAATAAGAAAGGTGTTTATACATTTTATGTTCAAAGTCAAGTTTATCATTTTCTTAACAGTTTAGTTTTAACAACTTATCTAATATCCAACTCTATTTCTTTGATACTGATGAGGAAATGAAAAGAAGGACTCAGGATTGTGATAAACTTTGTGAGGATACATTAAAACTAATTATGGCAATTCTGCAAGATAATCCTTATGCCCAATTCTTTAGAAGTCTCAGGGACATTCCAACGCTTGAGAATCATACAATAGTTTTAAGGTGCTATCCAGGCCTTGATCAACATGTTTACAAACTTCCTAATGCATCATAAGTGGCTGCTATATGAACTGAGATCAATGAAGAAAAGATTGATAAATATCCTCATATCCAAGTCTATACTCACTAGAGTACAAGTTATAGAATCCAATCTTACTATGAATGTTACAATGCCCTTCAATATCCTCATTTTTTTCCTCGTGGTGAATATGGATGGCATCGTTGAATTAAGTGGTTGAATTCAAAGAGAAACAGAAGCAATGTTTAGATAAAGAATCTAATGTTAATTTTAGCTCTTTTATTGATCCATCTGAATTGTTTAATATGGAAAACACAGACAAGTTTGTCTTTTCCTTGTTCATTTTTAGATTAGTATTTCTTCTTACCATTTAATTTATTAGATTTATTTTTTTTACTTTAGTTGCTAATCAAAAATACTATAAAGATGATACTGTTTCTGCTAGAGAATATTATTATTATCGGCTCCAAATAAGAGAACATGATGAATCTATGTTGCTTCATAGATTAAGAATACTTCAACAATTTGTTAATTTGTTAGAGCTTACATAAAGATTGAAACATCTAGACTTGATTTTCATAGAAAAAGACAAAATGAGACAAGGAAAGAGATATTGCAAGGGGTTTTGGACAGTATTACCGTTGGTCAAAAAGAAGGTTCTAAAATTGGCCATCGATTTGTTCTTCTAGCTTCATTTGTTGGTGGTTTAAGGGACATGATACGACATTATCTTGATGCAATGGTTCTAGTGCAAAAGTATGGTAAACTAGATATTTTCCTTACCATGACTTACAACCCTACGTGGAAAGAGATTCATGATAATCTTAAGTTTCATGAGAAGTCGCAAGATAGGCCAGATTTATTGACTAGAGTTTTTAAAGCTAAATTTGAAAATACTTAAAAATGAGATGATAAAAAAACAAATCTTTGGAGACATAACTGCATATGTTTATGTCATAGAGTTTCAAAAGCGTGGATTCTCTCATGCTCATTTATTACTGATACTTATGTCGCATTCTAAATTGTTAAATCCAGATTCTTACAATCAAATCATATCCGTTGAAATTCTAGATCTTGATCAAATTTTACGATTATATTCTCTTATCATTAAGCGTATGATTCATCGTCCTTGTGGTCTTATGAATAAAGATTGCCTTCGTATGAGAAATGGTGTGTGTAAGAACCATTGTCCTAAAAATTTTGCTCCTTTTATTATTCATGGTGAAGAAAGTTATCCATGTTATAGACAATGAGATGATGGTCGAAAAGTCAAGATTTGTAGACATGAGGTTATTAATAGATTGGTGGTTCCGTACAATCCGTACCTCTTACCGCTAATTAATTGTCACATAAACATTGAAATATGTTTCACTGTGAAGCTTGTTAAGTACTTATATAAATATGTCTTCAAGGGCCATGATCTTATAAATTTTAACATTGTCAATCAAGAGACCACAATTGATATTGATGAAATCAATAATTTTCAAAAAGGTCATTAGATTTCACCTCCTAAAGCTTTTTTGCATTTATATGAATTCTAATTAGTAGAGATTGATCCATCAGTTTATATACTCCAAGTTCATCTTCTAGATCAATAGTTTATTTCCTTTGACAGAAATGCAAATCAATTTTATTTGTGACGTCTCCAAAATAATGTTGATTGAATTTTTCAAGATGAATTTGACAAATAAAAAGGCAAAAAGCATGAAACGTTTGTATAAAGATTTTCTGAACATTTTTTTTGGAATCGAAAGACAAAAACATGGTCTGAAAGAAGTCCACAGAAAGTGATAGGAACGTTGGTTGTTGTTGACTCTAAAGAAGGAGAGAGGTATTACTTAAGGTTATTACTCACACATGTTAAAGGAACAATATCATTTGATAACTTGTTAACTATTGATGGTGAAAAAACAAGTTGTTTTAGGGAGGCTGGGCTAAAGTTGGGGCTGGTAGCATTTGATTTTTATATACAACAAACTCTTGAGGAAGATGTTTTATTTCAAATGTGTACTTTACTTAGACTTTTATTTGCTACACTCATGTTCTATTGTTTACCAATAAACCCTAACCAGCTCTGGGAAACATTCAAAGATGATCTTTGTTCTAATTACCAACATGCTTCCTCCTATAATGCATGTACATCTAAGGATGCTACAAGGATGTCCCTTCAAAATATTAATAAATCTCTAGAACAAATGGAAAAAAGCTTAAGCTATTATCATTTTACTGATTATCACTTTAAGGTTGCCTATCACGAACATGTTAGCAAAGAAATACATATTTGATTTGACCCGGGAGACTTATTGTTACATTCAAGGTTGAATAACGAGCATAAATACATATTTCACTACAAGAAAAATGTAGATTAGCGAAGGAAACTTAGCAACGGAAAAATTTTCGTCGCTAAAATTGAGTGATTTAGCGACGATAATAATATTCGTCGCTAAATTTGGAGGGAATTTATCCCGACAAAATTTGTAACAGACATTAGCGATGGAACAATATAGTCGTCGGTAATAAATTTCCGAAGGCAAATTTACCGCTGGAAATTAGTGACGGAAAGCTTATTTCCGTCGCTACAATTGAATAATTTAACGACGGTACTAATACTCATCGCTAAATTTGGAAAGAATCTGTCGCGGCAAAATTAACGACGGAATTTAGCAACGGTATATGTTTTGTCGCTAAAAATGGAGGAAATTTTTGGTGAAAATTTTTTTTTGAGTTTATCTACAAAAAATTCCATAGGTAAATTCCGTTAGTAAATGAATTTAGAGACGGAAATTTTCTTTCTGTAGTTAAAAGTCAGGAATTATTGGCGATATAATTTTTTTTTGAATTTACCTACAGAAATTTCCGTCGATAAATTCTTTTTAAATATAAACTCACTCGACATCTCCCTCCTACTTATGTCTTCTTTTTCCTTTCTTCTTCTTCCTTCTTCCTACATCTTCTCTTCGGTTTTCTTAGAGCCCATTTCTCTGTTGTGTACTCTTTTTCTGCTCGACGATGTTGTCTTCTCCAGCTATTGTCATCGTGTCCTTCTGTAGAGATATTTTTGCAACTACTTGATTTTAGTTGTGATGTTAAAATAAATTTCTAATGCATGTAAAGTGTTTAATGAAATGTTTATTATTTGAAAAATAATTTCAATTCTTTATTTTCAGTTCTGTTTTAGTATGAATTTTAATATTTTTATTATTTTACTTGAAATAATGATGTTCTCTCCATGGTGGCTTCTAGAGAAACTAAACAGTTAACAAGTAAAATTTAAAAAATAATTTTCAGCAAATTTACCGACAGAAAAAAATTCCATTGGTAAATATATTGGATATTACCGTCGGAAAAAATTCCGTCGCTAATTACCGACAGAATTCAAATTCCTTTGCTAATTTTCTGACAGAAAAATTTACGGACTGAACAAAATAACCGTCGGTAAATTTATCGACGGAAATTTTTATCCGTCGGAAAATTTACCAACGAAAAATGTCCGTCGTTAAATTTAGCAACGGTCATATCTCCAACGCCTTTGTTCGTCGCTAAATTCCGTCGCTAAGTAAGCTTATCGACGGAATATGTACAAATTCCGTCGGTAAATTCCGTCACTAAACTTTATTTTTCTTGTAGTGTTATATACACAACAATTCATTTCTTTTCAAATCATATAGTTGGAAGTGATGAAGGCTATCTTAAGAAGGATAGCGTTGGCTGTCCCAGATTTCGTCCCATTGATAAACCAATTCAAAGTGTCATCTCAATCATAGATATGGTTCTACGCGCTAATTATATACTGGATTGTACTTCAAATAGATTTGGAATAATCATATCTGAAAACAGATGATTTCCGTCCTCATCAACATTTCGGCATAGAACACAACGTAAATGAATGTAGTGGTAAGTGGATATAGGTTTTATAAAGAGAATAATGTTTTAAACCCACTTTTTGTGAGGTTTTCATATTATAACAAAAGCATTTTACACAACAACTAATATTTGCAGTTAAAATATTTTGAAAATGATATTTAGAAATTTAATTTAATAATAAGCAAAATAAATTAGCGTTGTGCTATTATACCCACAATCAATTATATATCATTAAAATGCTCCATCATAATGAGTTTTGTAATGGATTAGGCGAATTATACTTACTTAGGCCCTGTTTGGTTGGGAAATTAGGGATGGAAGGAGATAGAACGTAATACACACTTCCATCGTTTATTTGAGGGTTTTATAATGGAATGAAATATAATGGGATGGAAGCGGAGGATTTCATGTTACGTTCTATTCCATCCTAAACAGTGAAAATAAGAAATCTTTGATTCGGATGGTTTAGGAATGAACGTAACCTAATAAGCACATATTACTTAATATACTCTCGATTATTCTTCTTAATATCAACTCTGAACAAATCATAATATTAATATATTAAATAAAATATACTAATATTAAATATAACAAATTTTATTAAATAATTAATAATAATATTTTTATATTATTAATAATAAATTATATACATTTAATAATAAAATAAAATTTTATTTATTTATTTATATAGAAATATATACAAACAATTAAATAATAATTTTTATTTTTATTTTTCATTAATAAAAATATATTAAAATTATATATTTCTATATAAATAAATATATAAATAAATTATTTTTAAATATAAATCAAAATTTAATTTAATAAAATTTATTAAATAATTAATAATAATATTTTATAATTAATAATAAATTGTATATAATTAATAAAAATAAATATAATTTTTATTAATGAAAAATATAAAATATATTTAAAAATTATCGTTTAATTGTTTGTATGTATTTCTATATAAATATAAATATAAATAAATTATTTTTATATATAAATCACATAGAATAAAATAAAATAAAATATTAAATAATTAATAATAATAT
>JANTPM010000244.1:33326795-33341529 GCA_025434745.1 Erythroxylum divaricatum
TAATCCACACTTTGTTAAGGTGATCCTTGGACACCAAGCTCTGATACCAATTGAAGTGAATCACACGTTAATACAAGGCTTATTATACAATAAACAAATGCACAAGAAAGTGGGTTGAATTGTGTATTATTTTTAAAAGCCCCTTCGAAAACTTTTTGTTAAAAGAAACTTGTTCTTTTCACGAGCTACTAAAAATCAAAGTTATAAAATGTTTTTCAAAAACTTGTATAAAAACTAGTAAGATCAAAAAATTGAAAGATAAGAGAGATTAAGGGTAGAGAGATGTTGACACAATGATTTTTATATTGGTTCACCCCAAATCGTGGGCTACATCCAGTCCTCAGATATCTTTCTGAGATTTCACTATCTATTAAAACTTTATAAATATTCTTTGTCTCCGAGCCTCTTTAGGTCTCTTATAATCAGTATTCTTTCACACTTAGTCTCTGCAGGCTATCTGTACTACTTTCAACTGAAAGATTTTTCGAGCTTTGTTACAGAAAAATAGCTCTAGATTTTTTTCACAATAGTTTCTCTCAATTATTGACAGTTTTTGTAACTTTTCGTAACTTTGTTTTACATCACTTTGTAATCTTTGACTTCGACTCATATTTATAGTCTTCGTCTTCAACTGCTTCTTGATTCTTGATTCTTGATTCTTGCTTATTTCAAGAAACGGTTATTCAGTTAAGTTATGTAACTAACTCAAACTGATTCTTGATCTGACGTGGTTTGCTTCCTTCTGCTTTTTCTTCCGTATGCTTTTTATCGTCTGCTTTTTATCGTCTATTTTTTCAACGTAGCTTCTGTCTGTTTTTCTTCGTCTGCTTTTCATCGTCTACTTTTTATCGTCTATTTTTTCAACGTAGCTTCCGTCTGCTTTCATCGTCTGCTTTTTCTTCCGTCTGCTTTTTATTGTTTGTTTTTTTCAACATAGCTTTCGTCTGCTTTTCTTCCGTCCGCTTTTCATCGTAGCTTTCGTCTGCTTTTCCTATCGTCTGATTTTTATCATTATTATTTGTACTTCATCAAAATCATTTATGTAAAGTCATTTTGACTTAACAGTATAGCAGTAGATACAAAAGGTGATGCCTCATTTGCAAGTGTAGTAGCTGAGGGTACATCGTCTGATTCTATTGTAGCTCTAGAATGCGATGCTTCACCTAGAAATTAATTGGCTCCAAATCATGGTTTGAACCTTGGTCGCATCATATCCCGTTTTCTCTTTGGTGACATATTTTAACTTAAAATTTGTATTTTGTTGAATATTCCAGAAATATAACAATTTCAATTAAATAAATAACAATATATTGTTCATTCAATAATTGGTTTATTAAATATAATATTCTATTACAAATATAAATTAATCGCTATCAGCACTTAATTGTAAATCAAAATCATCATCATCATCTTCTTCCTTTTTTGAAGAATTAGAATCAAACTCAAGCTCCTCTTCAGATCTCTCGCCCTCCTCATCCTTTCCAAATGAAATTTTAACATATTCATTATTTGGATCGTTCAAAGGTTCATTCTCATCATATGTAACAGATGCGTTTATTTGATAAACATCTTCCTAAAATGCTTCACTTTTAATTCTCTGTTCTCCTTTTCTGTGTGATTCCAAAATACCTCTAAGTTTAACTTTACAAATGGCCAACCAATCTAACTTATCACGTCATAAGCTAGGAAAAGGTACGTAATACACCTGGATCACTTGCATTGTCAACATAAAAGGTTCAAATTATTTAAATCTTCTTTGTTGTTGATTTAAACTAGATTGTATCAACTATGGACTTTTGTACCAACATTAGGAGTTGGTCAATCATACTTCAATATCACACTCCACTTTATTGGTAATACAAAGTACTCAATTTCAAGTATCTCAATAATTTTACTATAGTAATCCATCAATTCTCCCTGTATGCAAACTCCACTATTTATTATTTCCATACTATGATTATGATATTCTGTATAATATTTGTACCCATTAACGAAACACACCGGATACAATTTAATAGTTCACAAAGGTCCTTTCGTAAGATCACATATAAACTTGTTCTCTATTGGATATTCTAAGGCCTACACTAAAGAAATTATCATATTAAATAGTATAATGTCATTTGAAGACTTTAATCTTATAATTCAATCATTTCAATAATTGTAAGTGAAAACTTACATATTTATTGAATCATCGAGGAAAGTATCTTTTAACTTCTTTATTGATATCATCTTGTGTTTTCTCAAGCATTAGCTCGTGTAGCCATTCCTCATATATTCTAAAAAAATTATTATGTATTTCAGTTGTGAATAGAACTACATTTCAAAACTCAGATAATCAATTTCAACTTACTACATGAAAGGTTAAATCTCTTAACAGTTCAATAAAATTCAACCATAGACATCCTCTATTTCTTGCTTTGTTAACATTCTTCTTGTTGAATGTCCATATGTTCGTCCAATATATGTCAAAATGGATAAGTTACTATCAACATCACTTGTTCCTCCCCCATTGTGATTACAAGGAACTTTTCTTTCTCTTGTGTGCACATATGGCCCAAAATAATGTGAACAAAATGCACTTGCTTCCTCCACTAAATAAGCATTACATATCGAACCTTCAACTCTAGCCTTGTTTTTGACATTTTTCTTCAAGTGATGCAAATACCTACATTAGTGAATAAGGTTATTAGAACTATGATATTACAATTATATTATTAAAATATGTTATTACTTCAATTAAAATTTTTATTATAATTACCTCTCAAACGGATACATCCATCAATATTAAACTGGACCAGCAAGTTTAGCATCGTTTACTAAGTGCACAGATAGATGCTTCATATAGTTAAAGAAGCTTAGAGGGAAAATCTCTTCTAATTTGCACAAACTTATTAGAATTTTCCTTTCTACTTTTTCCATTTCAACTAACTTTATTTCAGATGATGTTAAGCTTTTGAAAAACAAACTTAATTATGTTATAACTTCCAAAACCTTATTCGATAGCAACTCCCGAAATGCAATTGAAATTAGCATTTGCATAAACACATGACAATAATAACTTTTCATCCCAAATAATTTGTACTTCCTCATGTCTACATACCTTGCCAAGTTTGAAATATAACTATCGGGAAACATTATACTTTTCAATCATTTAAAAAAAATTTCCTTTTGTTTTTTGTCTAAAGTGTAACATGCTTTCATATATTTATTGATGCGAAGATCTTTATCTAACTCATTCATTTTGCAAAAAAGTTTCAATCAGCTCATGATTTTACAATGTCTTTTGTCCTCCTTTCAATGTTCATTATGGTATTGAGCAAACTGTCAAAAATACTTTTTTCAATATGTATTACATCTAGATTATGACATATCAAATTATTTTTCCAATATGGCAAATCCCAAAAGTTGCTTCATTTTCTCCAACCAAAGTTTTTACTAATGCTTGTATTGACTTCATCAGCTTCAAATTCTATAACTTTCACCCTAATTTATCAATCTCCTGCAATATCTCTTCACCATCTTTGTGAGGGGAAGAAGGTGTTTGTACCATCATATTCTTAATGAACTTTTGTTTATTGGGTCTAAATGGATAATCTAGAGGAAAAAATTAATGTGATTGTCAAACCAACATGTTTTGCCCCCATTTTGGAAGATAAAATGCATCAGAATCATTGCCACAATAAGGACAATTAAATTTCTCTGTTATGCTTGATCCAGAAAACATAGCATATACCAAAAAATTACTAATGGTCTACATTAAAGCTGCTCTCAACACAAAATTTTGATTCAGAGACACATTATATGTCTCCACACCATATTCTAAAAAATGCTACAATTTGAATATCAATGGTTGTAAAAATAAATCAATTTTATGTTTCGGATTTGTAGGCCTTGGCACAATTATTGTTAAAAACATAGATGTCTCATTCATACACATCTATATAGGCAAGTTATAAGGAGTAATTATGATTGACTATGATGAATATTGTTGGCTGCATTGACCAAAAGGTTGGTATCCATCTGTCGACAATCCCAACCTAACATTTCGATTTTCAGCTACAAACTTATAATGTATGTTATTGAAATGTTTCCATGTTGCCAGTACATCTGATGGATGATTCATTATTCCATCTTACTGTTCATACTCATTATGTCATCTTATGTAAGATATAGTAACATCAGAAACATATAGTCTTTGAAGTCTTAGAACTAGCGGGAAATAATACATCTACTTCCAGGGTACTAATTTCTATTTCATATAACACTTTCTAGGCTTGAGCCTAGATTGATCATAAAATTTGCACTCTTATAATTCCACATCATCTCCCTAATACAATATATATCCTAATATTTTCTATATTTTCCTAAGAGGTATAACCGACTGTATCATAAACCCTTTGTTATCACTTTTTACATGGATATCTAATCTTTAGGCCTTTCATATATGCAGGTTAAGAACATGCATAATGAATAAAAACTTCAACTCCCTCAATAAACTCAGGATTAATGAAACCATCAGATGTTAATCGTCTATACATCCAAGATCTATCAACATTACTTATTTATGTAAAACTATTAATTTAAAAAATTAATTTCATAATTAGTATCCTTCATGTCCCCTAAGTTTACAAAACATTTAAACTTCATATAACATCCCTAAAGTATTTATGTTTGATTAATCACCTATAATTGATTTCAATACTATGGTATGTGTATTGTTTACACCTGTGAATCAAGAAAGCAAGTTCTCACTGTGATTTCTAGGCTTGTGGAATTTTTCACCGATAAGTCTCACAGGACTTGCTTTATGGGTTTCCAAGCTATATCCCGTCCTAAGGGTTTATTATGCAAAGAACTGTCATGTCTATTAAACCTATGAATTTCTTTGTTAATACTAAGTTTAAATTAATCACATTGAAGTTGAAGTATTTATTTTTGAATTAATCACCTATAATTGATTTCAATACTATGGTACGTGGCATTGTTTATACTTGTAAATCGAGAAAGCAAATTCTCGTTGTGAGTCCTAGGCTTATGAAAATTTTCACCGATAAGCCTTATAGGAGCTACATCACGGGTTTCTAGCCTATATACCATCCTAGGGGTTTATTATGCAAAGAAATGTAATGTCTATTGAACCTATGAATTTCTTGTCCTAAAACTAAGTTTAAATTAATCACATTGTTTACATTTGTGAATCAAGAAAGCAAGTTCTTGCCGTGACTCCTAAACTTGTGGAATTTTTCACTGATAAGCCTCACAGGAGTTGCATCATGGGTTTATAGCCTATATACCGTCCTAGGAGTTTATTATGCTTCAAATGATATCGTTACCTATGGAAGGAAATAACTCCATTTTGAATTTTGGAATAATCACCTAGTTATCTTCAAAATCATTAATACCAACCTTCAGCTAACTCACTCTACCACATATATTTTGAAATATAATAATTAATGCAACCATTAATCACAATAACATAAACTCATAAGACATTAACACCAATGTAATGTGAAGCCTACTGACAATTTAAAATGTATGAATGCTACCTCTAGAACACCCTAAACATAACACATGTACCATAATTACATGTCAACAATCACACCATTTTACAACAATTAAGCATACATAGTCCTCCATAATTGAACAACTTATGTAACATGCAATAAATCATATAAATTTCATTAAAATTCTCAATAATAGATAAAACGCAAATTCTAACACCCTAGTAGATATACACAACTTGTTTTTTACAAGAATCATATCTTAAACTCTTTTTGTTATGACAAATTGATCAGTTGCTACCTAATTTTCTACTAATTATGATATCTATACCTCCCACCATTTCTCTAGATGTTCTCACATCTTTCATATGTTCTTTTTTATAAATCATTGACTAAGTCTTTAGAATTTTGTTTTAAAAAAGGTTCCATGACTAGTTCGATCAATTGATATCTCATATATGATTTATCTTTAATTATTGCATAGTATAGTTATTATTAATATTTTTTTAAAATATAAATACAATGACATTAACAACAACAAAAATTTTAATTTAAAAATAAATTCATGAAAAGCGCACAAAAAAAGAGTGAAAGGAAAACTTCTTTAAGATTTTGTTTCTTATTTTATTTTTAGTTTCTTGTTATTTATGAAAATAGAAAAAAGATGATTTTGATTTTCTATTTTCGTTTTGATCATAACATAATATCATTACTTATTAACTATTTTTTTTTACTTGCTTAATATTAAGTGATGATAAAAAGTTATGACCATCATAATTATTTTTTGTAAAATATTTCAAAATTTTTAAGAAATAGTTTGAAATTAAATTATTTTTTAAAAATTATTTATAAAGAATATTTCCAAGATTTAGTTCATACTAAATATATCTTAATAAAAAAATTGAAAAATAAAATTATTTTTAAAATTGTATTTCTTAAAGATATTGTTGTTAACAACTAACTAAGTTTTTATATTTAAAATAAAATAAAAATATAAAATTACAAAAAGTAAAAAGTAAAAAGTGGAACAAAATATAAGTTTGGAATAAGTAATGTTTTATCATGTAAACTTTTATATTTGTAATTCTCTAGATTTTAAATTTTAATAATTTCATTAGAGTAAATATTTAGGAACATCTTAACAACATTTTTCTGTCACCATTTCTCAAAAGAAAAAAGAATTTGTGGCACCTCCTGAGAAACAAATATTTAGGAACGTCTTGTTCTTACCCTAACTAAAAATTTAAGCATAACTTAGCAGTTGTATTTTACTAGTGGGGTAAAGTCACTTGTGTAACTATGTATAGTTATTACGCCCTTTATTCTTCTCCTCTATCTTATACAATTTTCTATTCTACTTTAGTCCAAGTTTTGCTAACCTTGTGACACTCAAGAAAAAGGCTATTTCGAGACAAAAATTACTGATGGAACATCATAATATTCCGTCGGAAGTAAAATTTAGCAACGAACTTCACTGACGTACAAAAGCATCGTGAAAGAAGTCATCGGTAAATTTGCCGACGGAAATCCTTTCTATCGTTAACTATACCAATGGTCCAAAGTGATAACCATCTGTAAATTTGCAGACGGTTATAGTAATTCATCGGTAACTCTAGTAAAAATGTTTAATTATTTCGATATTTTATTGACAATCCATTAATGAGTACTTGCATTTCTCCGATGATTTACTCCTAGCTGTCAGAAAATGATCATACTTTAAGAACAAAATTTGACAATCTCGGTGAGTGCAATATGCATAAGTCGCATATCCTTGACGATTTATCCAATGATCACTTACTATACTGATGGAAATTGACAGAAATTGACAATCTGTCGGTGAGTGCAACGTGAATAATATGCGCTTCTTCAACGATTTACCCTTAACTATCGGTAATGATCACTTACTTTACCGATGGAAGGTCAAATTCTATCGATGAATTTACCATAAAGTTATTAAATTTTCTTTTTAAAAATCCCAATGAAAAATTTTATTTCATAATCTTATAATTAATGCATAATTTCAACAATTATGAATGATCTGAGCATAATATTTTGATTTGTTTATATATTTAATTTGTTTTAAAAGAATGTTGATTGATCATATAAAGTTCCAATTTTCTTTATTGATAATAAAAACATTTCATTGTACGTAATAAGTCTTTGCTAATTCAAACCAAATGACTACAATAATCATATTGTCCTAGTGACCGCGGATAGTCTGAGTCTCTACCCCTCCCCTTCAACTGCTCCATGTCATTTTGGAGCTTAATGATGTACTTCGTCATCTGTTGGAACTTATTTGTCAATGTCTACACTGTGCTCTCAAGGTGATGGATATGTTCCATCATTGTCCGTCTACTTGATGCTGCTATACTGGACGTAAAGGAGTGTGAATAATATGTGTTCGCAAACGAGTCTAGCCCGAAGATTCTTCCACGACTATCCCTACCATCCACTGTTTCAAAATATGCCTGACTCTCATCAATAGCTTGTTCTCCCTGAGACTGTCGCTAAGTACTTTCTTGTATTTGGTCCTATTAAGAGACAATGTTTATATTAGTAAGTGAAAATTATTAAGAATGAATATTAAAGCATAAATTTCACATACATTCAGTTTTCTACATCGGCTGTTGATGAATGTCATACCATCATGCTTCTTAGTGTGAGTATGCAAAAACAGCTGACAGAGTGTAGGCCTTATGCCCGTAGACTTTTTTTGTATAACATTTGTAATTGTTCTAAGTTAACTAGAATTTATAAAAATTTCAGCAGAGTGCCCTCTATTTTTATACCCCTGTTAAACAAAAAAAATAACTTAACACAGCCATATATGGCATCAGACATTTATACCATGATCATTATCCATAATACACATATTTTAATTCAACATTCACACATCAATTTAAATTGAAATATAATAAAGTTAAAAAATAGAATATAAGTGTAAGATTAGATACTTGCAAGTCTCTTTGCATGGTCGTGGTGGGTAATTGATCCTCCTATATATACGGGAAGACTCTCTCGCCCCGGTCCTCTATGTTCGTCGAGTTACACCCTGAGATGAACATTGCATCAGGTAATGTCTAATACTCCTGCCAACGACTCCATATGCCCTCAAAAATATAAGGCAGTCGTACACCAGCTTTGTGTATTACACCAATAAAGTTGTGATAACGTGTATGAGCTCGCCTCTCTCATACTTAATGTATGACCTCGTCGATACCAAAGTCTCAGAAAAATTGTTTATGAAAAAAGAAAATAATTCGATAACAATAATAATATTTATATAATTAATGTATACAAATCAATGAAAAAAGAAAATTATGAATTATTGTACCTCAAACTCCTGAAAGTAAAATGCCCTTGTGGCCTAAAAGATCTTCTTCCATACATAATCCTCAGGATCAATCCTCTCTTTAAATGTAGATGTCATATTTCTGGAACACGGTCTAAACGGAATCAACCTAATATAAGAACAAAAATTTTATAACATTTGCAAAAATTTAAACCTATAATTTAATTATAAACATTTATAGTTTTTCATGAGATTTCACTTACAAATTATTGACAATTCTTATATACTTTCTTCTATCAGGTCCCTCAGCTCTAGGTTGGCGGTCATCTCCTTCATCCACTATAGGGTAGTGGATGACGTATAAGTGGTGGATGGTGAAGCATCATGAGCAGCAGGTGATGGTTCATTTGCAACTGTAGGCCCTAGAGGTAGAGGTGGTGATTCAGTTGTAGATGGAGAGTATGATGATCTACCGTCACAGTAAGTACCTCCGAACGTGCATATGAACCTGGGTCGCGTTACATCACGTTGTCTCTTTGGTGGCATATTTCTACCTAAAATTCATTGTTTATTGAAATTTTTAGAAATATAAGAATTTGAATTTGAATGCAATATTTTACACAATATATGCAAAAGGATCGAAGGCGATTTGTTGAATATAACTATCAGGTGTTAATCGTCTATACATCTAAGATCTATCAACAGAACTCATTTTGGCAAAACTGTTAATTTAAAACAGTGAATCCATAGTTAATATCATTCATGTTCATCAAATATTACAAAATACATGAGGATAAGAGTTGTGAATGATCACAACAAGTTCTCGTTGTGATTCCGAGACTCCTCATATTTTTCACCGATAGGTCCCACAGGAGTTCCATCATGGGTTATGTGTTAAGCTTTATGGGTTGAGATCTATAATTTTATAAACTTAAGATCGAACATATATGTTTGATATCATATATGTTAAAAGATAATTAATGTTGAAACTCCTATATTAAATATGTACTAGTGCCAAATATATTAAGTATTCATCAAAATATGAATACTTAATTTAATATATTGTTTTAACATATACAAGTTTAAAAAGATACGTGTACAAAATCGCAAATGAAAAGTAAAGATAAGCTAATCAATTCAGAGAGCGTCAATGAAATAACTTAGACGCCATATTAAGGTCATTAAAATTATAATATAAGTCAAACTCATCCTATATTAATTCAATGATAAATCCAAGTTCATACGACAAACAAATTTGACATTATACATACGATATCAATTAAAAATGCAGGAACATTAAACCGCAAACGAATTCCTAAAGTAAAACAAGTTCACAAAAGTGTAGTACAAAACAGCATCACTTACCTCAATCGATACGCAGAACAATCTTCCTGAAGTATGTGAAGGAAGATGATGATGACAGACATACTATAAAAAATATAAAATGTGTCAAAATTCTTTGTTGACATTGTTAAAAAATGTTCAAATGAATGTCATTTGAATACCTACTAAAGCTTTTCTTCAATATCCTTCAAATTATAAATATTGCCTACAAATGCGTTCCTACAACCAATAACAAAATTGTTAATATTTTAGAAAGCGGGATAAATTAAAACAATTGCCACGAAATATTATAATCAATCAAGGTCGTGTATGAGCTATACTAAAAATGTGGTTGATCATTGTTATCCTCAATAATTTGCATAATTATAAGTCTTCTCATTTTCACTAGCTTAGAAATTTGGTTAAGAGTATAAACAAGATGATGACAAACTTTACTTAGACTAAGCAAAAAGTATAAAGCATCAAAGGAAAAAGTTAGTTGGTGAGATGTATATTCTCTAAAAGTTGAGAGAGATCTAAGAATCAAATATGTCAATACAACTTCTTTTTTAGTCTTCATATGTGGTGTCATGTTCCCACTTAATATGTCAAATTATTGATCACACTTTACAACCAACCTAAAATTTCTTAAGTGCTAAGGAGGAATTCTAAAAAAATGTGGGCTTTAGAAAACTTAGAGAATCCTTATTCCTATAGTTATAGAATTTCTTCAAAATAAGATTTAAAAACAGTGATGTCACATTTTACGAGGAGCCTATTGAAAATTCGGCAGAGTTTTCCCTATAAAATGGACATCCCCCTTTTCAAACAATGGTCATTCCTACAATAAAAATACACTTCTATGTCCACCAATAACCACAGCTCAGTTTGGGTATCCAAACTATATGTTTATTCTCAAATGAGTTCACGTTTACATCGCAAAATCTATAATAATCCATTTCATAATTCAAGTATATCAATTTCTAGCCCATACACCCTCATTTATAGTTAATATATCAAGATATTCTCAATTCTAATAAACAATAACTCAATTCAATCAATTTCGTTCATTTATATAAGAGCATAACCATTTCTAAATTTTTTGGTGCCTCGAGAATAAGATTATTTAGGTTTTAATTGTTAGGAATTCTAGAACTCAGCTAGATTATTTTTGAAATTCGGTAAAGGTAAACGAGAATTAGTAAGGAAGTCCAACATTTAGGACTAACAAATGGTATTAGAGTGGGCTATTAGGCTAGCATTTTGAATAAAACCCTATAATAAGATTGTAATGGCATATTTAAGGGCATCTTGATCATCTTTTAACCTAAAGGATAAAACATTAGTAGTGTCCCTTTTTTATGGGAATGACTATCTCTATTAGAAAACAAGTGATATCTATTATACTCTTAATTGCAAAATCAAGTTAAAGATTGATGTTATTTTACGTAGATGACAATTATTTCAAAGTATTTCAAACTTTTTATATTGTATTGAATTAGAATTTCTGCCAAATAAAACCTATCTCATACTTGATTATATGCATTTTTTAAAAAATACGACAGCATATGGGAAGTTTATCTCTTTATTTTGTTTAATATACTCTATCTTCATCAGACAAACACAAAAGTTACAATGAAAAAATTAATTTTACAATGAATGTAGACAATCCTCATAATTGAACATGCACGGTAAAGGAAAAAATTAATTTTCAAAAAGCCCTTCATCATTGAATATAGAGAGAGAGAAAACAAAAATACCTGGAGGTTAACTGTTGGATAAGATGACCCTCGTGGCCGAAGATGCTGCAGCTTCACGGAGGACACGCAGCTGATGCTGGACGGAGCAGATCCGAGAGAGGAAAGGAGGTAACACGAGTGTGGGGGGGGGGGCGATTAGGGGACGGATGGGACGCTTTTAAGGTAACCAAATATTTGGTTTAAATAACAAAACGTTCTGCCAGCAATAAAATGACATCATTTAGTTTAACTAATTTAGTTAACTAAAACGACGTCGTATGGTTTAAAACCAAACGACGTCTCTTTGATGTGGAAGCAGAACGTTTTAAAATATAAGAACATGACATCATTTGGCTTAAAACCAAATGACATCATTTTCATCCTGAAGCAAAACGATTTGTACTACAAAAATTGGCGTCGTTTAAATTATAAGTAAACGACGTTTTTTTATTATTGAAGTTTTGATTTAAGTGTAACAAAAACAACGTCGTGTGGTTACTTTTCAAAACGATGTCGTTTACATAAAAAATTCGAGCCTCCACGATGGAAGACAACACACAATTGTTGACTATATTATCGATGGCAAATTCTGTCTGTAAATTTTAATTTTTCAGACAACTTTACCGACGGATTTAATATTTTTGTCAGTAATTTGCTACGTTTTCTTTTCCGTCGCTAATTTTCTATTGCTATTTTATACTTTATATGACATTTGTTAGGTTATCTTGTGCAATATGAAATAAGCTATTATGATAAGCCTTCTTAAATTCCTCCTAAATATTAAATTGTATAAATAAGGATACACTACTCATCACACACAAATAATCAATCATCATCTCACGTTTAATCTTTTTTCCTGATTATTTTTTCATAATACTTAATAAATTGTCAAGGCTATTAAAGTAAGCATTTATACCTTATATATCCTTGACATTCTTGCCAAATAACATACATTGGAACCTATATTAGGTAGTCATCAAATAGACAAGAAACTTATAAATTATATTTCAAGTTAAACTCTACAACTATCTCATTCCACTTCGTTAAAAATTCATGGTATTGGTGGTATTAAAGATCATCATCATCATCATCATCATCATCATCATCTTCATTAGGGGTGAGCATACCCGAATTAATTCGGATAAGTAAATGCTAAATTTTGGGTAATTCGGGTCGGCCCGGGAATTACCCGAATTATTTTCAGGCCGGGACGGGTAACTTTGATAAAATTCGGGTTGTCCCGATTACCCGAATTAGGTTTAAAAGAATTATGAAATAGGGTAATTAGGATAATTTGGGTAAATCAGGCCGAAATAATTCGGGTAAATCAGGCCGGATAAATAGGTAATTCGGGTAAATCAGGTCAGCTAAGTTCAGCTAATTGAAAGTTCGGGTTCGGGCCGGGTAAGGGAAAAATTTTTTGGGTAATTCAGGCCAGGCCTGAACAGTGAAAATTTGACCCGAATTACCCTAATGCTTACCCCTAATCATCATCATCATCATCATCACACCTAGTCTGAACTCTCGCAGTGAAGTATGGTTTGGGGAAGTCTGATAGTACACAGCTTTATTCCTACATAGTAGAAATGTTGTTTCCTGTAGACCCACATGCAGATATGATAGGAAAATAATGATGCAAGTTAAAAAAGTAAAAGTAAAAAAAACCTGACAGGCAAAATAATTTAAGTAAAAAAGATTACCATAAATGCAAAAGGATAATAATAATAATAATACTAAAAATAATACTTAATAATAATAATAATAATAGAAAAGAAGAAAAGCTCGGCTAGCTGATCAAGCAGATGCCCAGTTGGTCAACTAGATGCACACTGCAAGGGAATCACGTGCAAATCAAATTTAACAAATAGGCAAAAGAAAGAGACGTGCAAGAATTAACAAATTAAAAGAAATAGTTAGAACGCATGTAGTAGAAAAGCTTAGACAACTAAACAGTGATAGAGACATTGTGATCGAAGCCTTTCTATACACAGAACCTGGATATGGGTAACGAGGCTAGAAGCTTAGGCAAGCTTGTTTGTAGATCTGGGAAACTCCACTACTTTACGAAGTGTACTCATCTATAATTAAAGCGTTAGGTGACTTATCATTCATACATCTTAGCCATATATGGAAAAGTCAACAAAAACTATATGTCATCTCATTGCCTAATAATTCATAAACTAGGCCTAGAGCACAAACAACCTACTTTAGCCATGTGAACAGGAGGCTAATCTTATTACATGCCACAACATACTACACATTGCACCCTCAGAGAATCAATGTCTCAAACTCCATCCAAACACAAATGCTAGAAGTGTGTCTCATAATTTTAACTTTAGAACTACATTTCAAAGAATGGTCCACATAGTTACATATAAATAGGGACAATCATCTCTCTTCTTATTGCTCTTGACGAGCTGCCAATGTGGATTTTCTTAAAACAAAAAAATGTGTTTAAGGTTTGACAAACTATCGACTAAAAACTCATATGAGGGACATAGCCAATGTGTCAGTTAATTTGTCTTAATTTTTTCGATATATCATTTGACGAAAAATGATATATTGGAAATTCATCTTAGCATATAGACATTATCAGCCTTGAATTGTTTTGCATTTCAGCAATTATCGTTAAGCGATAAAAAGCCATCTTAAAAACGAAGCAACTAACAACAAGAAAAGGCAAAACAGAGATGGACATTATTTACCGTGGAAAAGGAATTTTGGGAATTTTCTACCTCTCTTTCATTGATTAGTCAAGGTGTTTATATACAAATTGACAGCTTAAGAAAAGAGAAAAAGCTAACTCTGCTAACTTGTATCAGAAAATTAGTAACTGCTAACTGCTATTAACTAACTATCGTTGACTAACAAACTAA
>JANTPM010000244.1:33394981-33416426 GCA_025434745.1 Erythroxylum divaricatum
GCAGTTAGGTTTAAGCTTTACGTGTTTGCATGGGATATTACCTTCTGCTAATGGGCTATGAATATATGGGCTAGGCCTTGGTTAAGCCTTAAGTGTAAGACTGATCGATTGGCCCATAAGACTGGATTTGGACCTAATGTTGCCGACCCATCCACCTACGAAATCCAAACATTTTCTGTCGGTAATTTCCGTCATTAAATGACATTTTTCTTGTAGTGTACTTTTTTAATTCTTAGTGGTCAATTTAATTGTATATATTTTATATTAATTATATTTTTGAAGAATACGCCTCGTATACATAAGGTGCCTTACACCGTCTATAATAATTAATTAACTAATAAGACAACTACGATGAGATAGTAACAATATGATTCTGTTACAATGGAAATTGGACACCTATGTGTGCTTGCCTTTGGTTTTTCTACAAAAATTAACGGCTGTGACCGTTCCGCATATCGATACCATTTTCCACACAACTATAGTTAAATGTTTCCTTGGTATTACATTATAAAAATAAATTAAAATATAAATATTTGTAGATCTATCATTATGATAAGAATCTTGTTACTGGAAGTATTAGGCTAAATAAATATTTATACATCTATCATTAAGAATCTTCTTACTGGAACTATTAGGCTAACGTTCATTATTTTACTTTACTACTAATCTCTTAGTTATTTTGTATTTTGTTTGCATGTATTATATATAAATAAATCAAAATACAACAAAAAAATGGTGATATTAAAATTATTGTATAAGACTTCAACCTGTTATAATTCTGATTTACTATCGACAGCTATAGAGTGAAATAATTAAGCAACCTAAGCATTAAAATTTGACAAGAAATGGCCGGCATGTAGGGTACCTATTCGCATAAATTTAGTTGTAGCAAGGCCAACTTTTGAAGACAGAAATATATATATGATGTTAAAGCCTCAATAACTAAGGTTTGAATCTTGAGCCACCTCCTGATATTAGGTTCGAGGAATGGTTAATTATTTTTTATTTAACATATAAACAAAACCTTTTTAAGGTTAGCATGTGCAATGGATATAGGTTTGGATGATAATCTTTGTTTAGTTGGACATCGTGAATCAAGAAAGATTTGCCGGTGGGTGTGATGTTTTACACTTACACTTTGACCAAAACAGGGCCTTCCTAGGAAAACAATTATGTTGTAGCTTCTAATTTCATAGTTCTTTAGTAATTCAATAAGATCGTAAATTAATTTTCTTATCAATCATATAAGACGTCAAGAAACAACCCCCTTATTATATAAGAGTAAAGTTTCATATTATCAGATTTCCCTAGATTCCGCTTTATTGAGGAACTTCAGGATTTCTTGTATAAATATGAAGTCAAATTTGAACTAGTATATTTAAATCTACATCTTAAATTAAGATAATGATCTTTTTTTTTTTGGTAAATTCAGATACTGATTTAGGACAACCTTTCAAGCTGATCATTATCAGGATACACTAATTTTTTTCTACCATTCGTTAATTGTCTTTATCCTGGCTACGTATCGAATCCATTTTGTGTTCCTCTGATTGTACTTTTCTTGTCTATGTTTTGTAAAGCAAACACAAAATTTTAAAACTTTTAGAAGTCCTAATCTTAAAATTCAACGTAAGTTGTCGATTGTGAATTGTAATGGCGTATAAGGATAAACTTTATCCTATAAAAGTTGTGCAATAATTTAATGAAACAAAGGTATTTGTTTTTAATTTTCTGAAAAATAACTTTAGTCAATAGGCAAATTTTATCTTTATTCATAATTAATACTTTTTCAAAAGTTATAATATTACGTTCCATATTTGTATTGGCTAGTCTAGGTCTTACAAATTCAATATATTAATATGATAGGATAGTTAGTCGACAAGAAGTACATATGAACCAAGAAACGTAACTTTGACATCTCAGTTAAGACTTGGCGGATCAGACACGCCAAATGTCACGAGAATCACCAATTCATGATCCTCACCGTAGGCCAAAGTTAATCACTTGATAATTTGATTTCTTGTTACTTGATAATAGTGAGAAGGAACACAACATCCTTCTCACTAAAGGTATTAAATTCAATCAAAGGCATATCTTTAAATTATATTCCGACTTCACCATCCACGACAAGGGCTCGCAAGTTTTACAATATTAATTAAAATGAAATAACATTTGTTTAACTTAATTTGGGAATTCCATCTCAAAAGATGAAATTTTTAAAAAAAACTTTAGAGATATGGTCCAATTAGATTTAAATTTTAAGATAATACCTTATAATAGAGTCACAATTTAAAAAATATTACTCATATTTTTTTTAATTAGTATATGATATCAATGAAATCACATATTAACAAGACACCAATGTTCTTTTCAGCTGTTGCTCGGTTTTTTTTAGAGGGGTGGCTAAGGGATTTTGTATGGGCAGAAAACATTGAAGTGTAGAAAATTATGAGATAGTGGTAGATTGACAACAATTATTAATTGATTTCTTTATAGACTGCATATGTTTTGGTTGGCGAATGTATTATCGGTGTAGTTTATGACTTCGTGATGGTGTTTTTGTGAATCAGCTTATTGTTGTTGCGACGACTTCTAGATCTATTTTAGTGGAGCAGAACTCATCGGGAAGTTGTTCTTTTCTATCTCAAGTGTATTTAGTTTTCGTTCTTTATTATTTTAATTACTTGAGTTATTTGTTCATCATTCTTTCATTAAAAGATTGATTGAGAAAATCCTCTGTTAAGGTTAGTACGAGACGGCCCTACTAATGGGTGTAAAATTTTTTCACGGGAAGTGAGATTGAAAGATAGTATCAAGGGTTGAGTGGGTCAGCTCAGTAAAGCTTTGGGTAAATCTATTATATTTCGGTGAAAGTTATTAAGCTAGGTGAGGGTTCCGCAGACGTAGGTAAGGTGTGCTGAACTACGTAATCAAATTTCTGATGTTCTTATTATTTTGGTTTTGCTTGCTTTTATTTTATTGGTGCTAAAGAAGAAGTTTGCGAAAAGTTTGCGAAACAATTAATACTCTTAATTTTATAATTGGTATCAGAGTGAGGACATCAATTCAGAACTTGGTAGCAAGTTGGTGTAAATTCTAGTTTTACAAACATGGCCATAAGAGAAGGAGCATCAATTAACACACCACCACTGTTGGACAACTTTAACTATACTACATGAAAATCACGGATGAGAGTCTTCATCCAAGTTCAGGATACAAAAGCTTGGCATTTGATAGTACGTCGGTGGACACATTCGACGATTACTGACAATAAGGCAGAGATAGTTCAAAAAGATCTATCTGAATGGACAAGGGCCAAAAAAGTAAATGCACTTGGAAATTCACAAGCAATGCATGCGATATTCAGTGTTGTTGATGAGGGACGCTTCTCAATAATATCAACCTATGAAACAGCTAAAGAAGCGTGAGATACTTTGCAAACTATTCAAGCGTGGGATGCTTTGCAAATTATTCATAAAGGGTCAAAATCTATGATAGCGTCGAAACTACAAATGTTAGCTGTACGGTTTGAAGAGCTGAAGATGGATGAGAATGAGACTATTGGAGACTTTCATGAAAAATTACGAGATATAGTAAATCAGGCACATCAACTAGGAAAAAAATACGCCAACGTGAAATTAACTAAGAAAACATTGAGATCACTGCCTCCAAGATTTATTTCAAAAATTTAAGTAATAGAAGAAACTCACGACATTGATAATCTATCATTGGAAAAAGTTATTGGAATCCTTACAAACTTTGAAATGAATCTTTTGAAAGGTAAGCAAGAAAGAAGCAAAGGATTGGCACTATAGGTGAAAACTGGAAAAACTGCGAATGATATAAAAGATGAATCCGACGAGAATGAGAATGTGGAGCTATTAACAAGAGAGTTCAGTAAGTAGGTTGAAGAGAGTAAAAAAGGAAAGACCTGAGTTTAGGCAAAAAGGTGGGAGCTCATCCAACAACAACTTTAAACAAGCCAAAACTCAAAAGGGAGAAAGTAAGGTAAAGAAAATTCAATGCCCTGAATGTTAAAACTTCAGATATGTTCAAGTGGAGTGTGCTAATACCATGAAGAAGAGAAAAGAAAAATCCTATACAAGCACATAGAGTGATAATGAATCCGGAACTGAAGAAGAAATAGCGAATGGTGTTGCATTGGTTGCCTTATATAGCAAAAGTCCAATTACTTGCTTAACAGTAACTGAGAAGGAAGTAACTGAAGACCGAAAAGAGAGAAAATTGGAAATTTTCAAAAATAATTCATCTCAAGACCTATCATCAGATTATGACAGTGATGAAAGTGAATCAAGTGATAAAAAAGAGACCATTTACGAGGCTTACGAATTAATGTACGAAAAATGGTTAAAATATGTAGAAAGAATGAAAGATTGAAGGAAGAGAATCTCTCTATGAAGAACACCATACAAGAGTTAGAAAAGAAATTGATGTTAACATCAGATGAGCTTGGTAAAGCTGGAATGAAATTGGTAAGTATTGAAAAGGGATTGAGAATGTTGAATGGAGGCACAAAAAACTAGAAAAATCAATGAAAATTGGTAAAGTTAAAGAAGATCTTTAAGACATTGGCTATAAGGGTGAATGTTATAAAGTGAATGAGACAAAAAAAATGTCCAGATTTGTCTAAGAAGAAGAAACATCAAGAAAGAACTGAAGATTTGTACCGACGTGTCATTTTTGCGGAGTTATCAGGTACATAAGGTCAAGATGCTATAAGATGTTACAAATAATGTTTCAAATGGGTCAAAACTGACAATCTAGACACTCTCCATTAAATTTCCAGCAACATCTCATAGTATCGAAGCAAGCTTGAATTAGAAAGGGTCAAGTACAAGCACAAAAACATAGTGAAGGAAAAATAAGTAAATGTATAGACTCATAGTCAGTTACTATTTGTGAAGTAACTAGTCAAACATAGGACAAGTCAATTACTTCTGAAGAAGAAACCGATGACCAAGATAATGTGGCGAGGCATAAGCTCAGGTTTGAGATTCGTCTAGGGGCACAGGGACAGTGTATTTTACATTTTTGAAGTATTTTTTGTTGTTAAAAGGACAACAAAAAGGAAAGATTTTTTTAGTTCTTTAGTTTTATGTTGCAATTGTCGTCTCATCTTTTTAGTAGTTTGTATTGCGATTTCTATTTGGCTCCATCGAAGACTCGTTAGCTCTCTCATTGATATGGATTTCTCTCAGGTATTTCTCTATCTCACTAAACTAGCAACACTCATCTTTAATTGCTTAGTTTTATGAATATGATTAGCCTTATGAAGATAGAATTGAAGTAAGTAGTGATATGTTGGCATGTGTATTAACTAATCATAAATTGTCATCTTCGCATGCTTATGAAACATCTGCTATTACGATTATGTGTGTTGATACTGTTTTGTCCCAAGGGGATAGATTGTTTATGGTGAATATTCTATTCAAGGAAAGATTTCGAGGTATATGCATGACTATTTTTCATACTTTTTAGCTTTTTTTTGTCCCATAAGGGAGGAATTTGGATACTTGGATAACTAGATATTCTTTGGAACTTGGTATTTGATTAAAGGGGAGTTCTTTTTTCATCTCATGTGGATTGTGAATTTGAAACTTATATGTCCAATTATGCTATTTAGGGAAAGCTTGATATTTGTGACAAACAATGCTAAAAAAGGAGAGATTGTTAGGATATATGTTTTGGCATTATTTATTAATTGGGCATATAATATATTAATTAGATAATGACTTGGATTCAAAAGCAATATAGATAATCTTGTAGTTGTGATAGAATCCTATCTTAGATTGAAGTCTATTATTATGTTAGTATTTGAATTATGTACGATTGGATTTTTGGATTGAGCAGAAAAAGGAAAGTGATTTTGCATGTTTTGAACTGGAACAATGAAGTGTGTGCATTAATTGAAGTGTGGGTGTGTGAGTATTATTAACTGGGCAGTGAGTGTTAAATATATGGGGGTGTTGCATAACAACGAGAGTGTTCTTTAATTGTTATTGAAAAACACAGCACCAGTTAGGAAATCCTAGGTGGTGGAGAAAGTCTTGATCAACTTTATCACGTCATCATTGCAGAGAATTGCCAAGAAGAATATAGCCTACGTGATTTTTGGGATATAATATAAAGTGTAATTGGTTGGTGGATGTGCTTGGGATTTTTATGTTCTTGAGATAAATGGATTGATTGTCGTAAGCCATTATCAACGTGAACAAGACAGCAGTGTTCTTTTCAATTTTTGCTGGGATTTTTTTAAAGGTGTGGCCAAGGGATTTTGTATGAGCAAATAACATTGAAGTGCAGAAAATTATGAGATAGTGGTTGATTGACAACGATTATTAATTGATTTCTTTATGGGCTGCATATATTTGGGTTAGTGAATATATTATCGGTATAGTTGTGGCTTCGTGTTGATGTTTTTTATGATTCAACCCATTGTTGTTGCAACGACTTCTAGATCTATTTCAGTGGAGCGAAACTCATCGGAAAGTTGTTCTTTTCTATTTCAAGTGTATTTAGTTTTTATTCTTTATTATTTTAATCACTTGAGTTATTTGCTCATTATTTTTTCGTTAAAAGATTAATTGAGAAAATCTTCTATTGAGATTAATACTAGGCAGTCGTACTATTGGGTGTGAAATTCTTTCACGAGAAGTGATGTTGAGAGATAGTGCCAATGGTTGAGTGGGTAGGCTCAGTAAAGCCTTGGGTAAATCTATTGTACTTCGGTGAAAGTTATTAAACTGGATGAATACCCAACAGATATAAACAAAGTGTGCCGAACTGCGTTACCAAATTTTTAGTGTTCTTATTATTTTGGTTTTGTTTGCTTTTATTTTATTGGTACTAAAGAAGATTGCGAAAAGTTTGCAAAACTACTCATATTCTTGTTTTTATAGTATTCACAATTTTGATGATTAGTTTCTTTTTGGCTAATGCAATCTGGATGGTGAAAAAAATATAAAATATAAACTATGTAAGTTCATTCCTTTAAAAAAAATATTTTATTATTTAATATTATTTAAAAATGTTTTATAGTATTAATTAAATCATATATATATACATATACACACACTAAGTTGAAGTACTAATATCAATCAAATAATAATTTACATTAAACTAATAATTTGGCATGAATTTAATTAAAAATCATTTTGTTTTTTTAATATTATTTTCGAAGTAATTTGATGATTTAAAAAATTCCGTAAAGGCGTCTTAAATCATGAAGCAAGGGAAAAAGAAAAGATGCGCGAAAATGGAACGGACGGTAGTGGGAGGAAATTGGACAGACAATCAATAAAAGTTGACAGGGTTAACTTTGTCATTTATCTGCGTTGTCTTTGTTCATGAATAGACCAGACACAGTTTTGAAGGAAAAATATCAAACACACTGCACTGTATTTGTCCGGTTTCATCAACTTCTGATAAGTTGGTAGCAACCTTTCATCTAGAGAGAAGGAAAGGTCAGACAAAAGCTAGGGCAGAGAAAAAGAGACAAAAAATCAATAGCAATTTGTTCTTTTTAGTCCATGAACTTGTTCTGCTACGGAAAAAAATCATAGCGAGACATTTGCAGCTTCAATCTTCCGAATAGAGTCTTCGTTTATAATTTTACACAAAGTGAGCATTTCTTTCGGCATTACAGGCTTCTTGGCCATCATTAGACCACGCAAGAGTGAGCTATCTAAAGCGCCAAGAATTACTGTAATGAAAAAAGGGTTAAAAGTAAGTTGCAAACCCTGAGGGAAACATGGGATTCATTAGATATTCAACGACTAGTAGTGCTTGTCTTCAAGTAATTAGTAGATGCTGATGAAACTCGTGAAATTATTATTGCTTCTTTGACCAATACTCCTACTACGCACATGCCCCATACCAAACATGCGTGATCGTCGTTGATGTTCTTGACTTGGGTATGGTGATAAACGAAATCATCTTGAAATTTGCGGCCTACTAGACTACCACAAGTGCGTGCTCGGACGCTATTGTCGCTGCAAGCCGAACTTTCTATGACTTGCAGAAGCTAGATTTCGTAAAAGATTGATTTGCAGGTCTTATCACAACACGTTTTGAGACTAACAACCACAGAGTTGATTTGGACTCGTACGGAAATTACTTGCTGCTTCAATTTACAGCTGCACTTGGCACGTGTTCCATTGCTTTAGGGCTTCCTTTTCCTCTGTCCCCGTATGTTAGGTGCGTACGGCGGCAAATCAAGATGTTAGGTTATAGCCTGCACGGATAACTTAATTGGTCATTAGTAAAACTAATTTGGAACAAAAATTAAGGTTTGAATCTTGGCAACGGAAGAAGTGGATCGCCTTGTTAAAAAGTTAGCTGAAATTAGACCATAATTTACCCTCTCACTATTCTGTCAGACCGGAGTGTAGTGGCGTTTGGGATGGGCGATTTCACCTTTTGGGACAAAGATGTTAGGTTGTAATAACAAGAACATATATAGCTATGTCCTTTATAAAGTTAAGGAAAAAAAATCTAAATGCATGTTTAAATTTATCCAAATTATATTTAGTTCAATCATCAAATTTATCTCCAGTTGTTAACCGTGCACTAATCAATATTGCAAAGCATGCCAAAAGCATTCACTTCAAAATTTTAATTGTTCAAAGGACGAAAGCGTTATTAGAATTATTTTAATTTGGGAACCATAGATGCTGAAATGACGTCTAAACTTTGAATCTTACTTGCTTAAAGATAACCATACACAAAGATCATGACTCTGAATTACAATATAAGGTTAAACTTTGAATCTTACTTGTCATTTAAGTTGTATTTTTAAGAATATCATTGGCTATGGACAAAAATCTTAGCTAAGGGTGCAAGCAAACTGTTATGGTAACTGAGAGGGTCAAATTATGAAATTTTTCCACAAAGGAAGAGAAAATTAACACATTTAAGAGAGAGTAACGTCAACTTGGTGGTTCAACTATACCTGCGGAAAGATCGGGACTGTTCGTTCGTTCATACCCTAAGAGAAGGAAATCAATGTGCTGATTTCTTAGCGAAACTTAGCTCCTCATATGATGCTTACTTCATAATGATGCTTTATCTGTGGCTGTACTGAGAACTTAGGCTTTGTTTTTTGTTTTTGTTTATCACATTCATCCACACAAAAAAAAAGTCATAGCCTACATCTCTAGTCTCCCCTATGTAAGTCGACTCATGGACATTCATGTATCTAGTCAACCTAATCGAAGAAGAATCCTCCAAAATTTCCCATCATGATAATATTCGTTGAATTCCTTGCAAAAATTGGGTATTTTTCAGATTTTAGAAAATTGTTACATATAGATACGGTCCCGTAGGCTGGTTATATACTAATTTCATGTAATTAATTGGTCTAATGAAGCAAAGACCCACTTGACAACGATTACTTAATTACTATAATTAACAAGAAGATTAGCAAGAATAACCTCATAAACCAGCTGGCACTAGAGCCAAATTAAGCAAAACCAAGTTCCATATTGACTAGGAAAATTTTGGACTACCACTACCGATTTTAGGCATAAGTTTGCCAACCAAACGACATTGCCAAGGAAAAAATGTTACAGATACCAAATAACTCGACCGTGTTCCCCTGACTGCAATCAAAAAGTAAAAAGTCAATTGCTTGAACCATCAACGAGGAGAAGTTAGCTTCGTGTTATAATCAACGCTTCCAATCAAGAGAGTAGGTCTAGAGGATTAAATATATAATAGTAACTAATTACATTTGAAACGCAGTGTTCTTTGCACTTTCGTTGTTTGCCTTGGAAATTCAAAGCAGAAGTCAATGGGACTAGAGATCAAGAATGAGTATATGTGCAAAAATTCGAGGAAATGCAATTAAATAATAACAGGAATAAAATGGAGGGATTAAGTGCATTATATATATATTCAGATATTTGGGTTGTTGCAACAACTAAGTATCGTTTTCTTTTCTCCTGATAAGAAATACTTATTACTTGTTTATCATTGGTTCAGGTATTGATTAAAGAAAGATGGGTAGAGAAAGCAAAATTTACTTTCCTTATTGACTTTTTAATTTATGCCAAACAATTGAGGGACAAGTTAACTAATAAATAATTTTCAAGCACACACTTTCTGGTTTCTAAATAATTGTAAAGGCTAACATTTTTATTTCTAAATAATTAAATATAAAACTATCTATATTAAGTTTCAAGATTTTTTAAAATACTAACGGTCAAATATTTTTTCTTTTAGAAATTATATTTTTTTTTCAAGACGATGAGAAAGAGCCTATTCCCAATTCATTGTTTGCTTTAAGGACTTTGACAATTAGAATAGAGAGCGATATTAAAAGGCTTGTCGTCCAATTAATGGTAAGTGTTCTCCTTTTCTCCTAAATCCTAAGAAAATCCTAAATAAATACTGAACTCTTCTAGAAATATGTATTGACTTAAACTGATTTGAGGAATAATTTTGCAAAAATATTAACGAAATCAAGCTCTTATATGTCCAACAAGCCCTTAGAAAAATTTCTTATCTTAAATTTTTTAAAAAATAAGAACAAAACACACGTGACATGAGTATTACACATAAACTAATCGACTGTTGTTCGTAACTTTTAAATTTAACCTAAACTAATAAACTTGATCCTAAAGTAAAATTGTAATTTAAGTTTAAGAGTTAAATTGGATCATTGTGCCAATACAATTTAATTGGTCCTTATGAAATAGTAATGTTACATGTTTTTTTATTGTTATTTTTAATCAAAATCTAAGAAAAAGAATTTTATATAATTAAAAAATCACAATGTTACCCTCTGTACTATCTCTTTAGCCTCACTAACTTTTATTAAACAATTAAAAGATCTTAATTCCTAAAACTTTAAAATGTTCAATTCCTTGTTACATTTCTCAATTCAAATATAAAATGTTATTAAAGCCCCCATACTCCACACTCAAATTGAATGTAAGATTTATCAGAATATTGGATCTCATTAAATTAGAATAATGTTTAACATTATAAAATTCCTACCTTCACCAAAATTTATTTCTAAATGACGGAATCTCTTCTAAATACATATGTAGCGTGAGACCCACCAAATATTTAAGGGTAGCCATCGCTGCAATAACATAACATGTAAAGAAAATGAAATGATCACTGTCAATTAATTAGTTAATGGCAGCTCTATTCTATCTGCTCCGGTTAATTAGTCACACCACAAATTCAGCCGCATTGATTTAATGCCTCCTTTCTAATTCATTACCAAAAGAAATGAACAAATAGCCTCTTAAGTGTTCATTTTTTAAGTTCACTCATTAGTGTAGATCACACTATAGAATAATTCTTAGGCATTTAAATTAATGTATTAGCCTTATCTCATGTTCTTAGGATTCCCTTACTGTCATTGTTAAGCGAGGATTAATGAAATCTCTAGACCCTAGCTATCGTGTATGTTTTTTAATATTAAACTCTAATCATTTTTTAATCTCAAATTGGTACGTCTCTAATCCACCATAATTTCAAAGATGTATAAAAAACGCTAACGGCCTTGTAATGCAGTTGTCCTGACATGAAAGCAACCCCAGAAAGGCACACCTTCCCTCTCAATATGATTCAGAATTTGTTAATTAATCATTACTACGTCGACATGAACAAGTTCACAGGGAAACACCACACCGTAACATAAATTGATTTCATCTATTAAGCTTGCGTACTCAGAACTTTAATAGGTCACGTAACATATATAAACACACAAGGAAGAAGTAACCCAAATGTAAAAGCTAAAATGATGGCCGTCATTATCTATACATACCAAAGTTGGGTACGTAAAGCCGGCAGCCTCTAGGACCAACAGTGCGCATTAGACCGGGACAATCTCAGGTTGACATGGCACGACATGTGGCTCCCCACTTGTATGGTCTCAAGCAAACAAAAGTGATGTCTAGTGGGCCATCTTATCTCCTCCTAGGCTAGACAAACTTACGAAACAGAAGTTTTATTTACGTGCCAGTGTCTGTCCGTCCAAAAGCAATATTGGGGAAGGGATCGACGAACACGACATGTCGTTTTGCAGGACATCGTCCTTTGGCTCGGCTATATAATCGTACCATTCTCCAACTTCATCGATCAATATAATTTCCCTTTAGTTTTGCATTAGTTTCTATTGCTTTGATCTCTGAAAGATTTGATTCATGGCTGTTGAGTCAGTTCAACCGTCCCCACTTGGTCCTCCTGCATGCGAAAAAGACGCAAAAGCTCTCGAGTTCATTGAGGAGATGACAACAAATGTCGATGCTGTGCAAGAGAGAGTTTTGGCGGAGATACTGAGTCGAAACGCCAAGACAGAGTATCTCCAGAGATTCAAGCTCAATGGAGCCACTGACCGAGACAGCTTCAAGTCCAAAATTCCTGTCATCACTTACGAGGATCTCCAGCCTGAAATCCAACGTATTGCTAATGGTGACCGCTCTCCTATCTTGTCTTCGCACCCCATATCTGAGTTCCTTACTAGGTATGGAGATGTTGATATTATATGTGTTATAAGAAATCCATTGAACTAAAAGGTTTAGAATGAAGTTCATCATCTATATATATATATATATATATAACTGTTTCCATGCAGCTCTGGAACTTCAGCTGGCGAAAGGAAGCTGATGCCAACAATTACGGAAGAGTTGGATCGTCGTCAAAAGTTATACAGTCTTCTAATGCCAGTGATGAACCTGTAAGTTTTTTTTTTAAAAATTTGTAGGGCTTGGTTTTTCAGATAAGTTCATAAGCATGACGTGTAAGTCCATTTTGATTTTTCGTTGGAGCAGCTACGTGCCTGATTTGGACAAAGGGAAGGGTCTATACTTTCTATTCGTGAAGGCTGAAACCAAAACCCCAGGTGGCTTATTGGCACGCCCTGTGCTAACTAGCTACTACAAGAGTGACCACTTTAAGAACAGACCATACGATCCTTATAATGTCTACACAAGCCCCAATGAAGCTATTCTTTGTGCTGACTCATTCCAGAGCATGTACACCCAGATGCTTTGTGGCCTTCTGATGAAAGAAGAAGTCCTACGAGTTGGGGCAGTATTTGCCTCCGGCCTTCTCAGAGCAATTCGGTTCCTTCAACTTCACTGGAAACTGCTCGCCGAAGACATAACAACTGGCAACTTGAATCCTATGGTAACAGACCCTTCAATAAGGGCATGCATGAGTAAGATACTGAAACCTAACCCAGAACTCGCCGAGTTCATCACCTTGGAGTGCGTCGGAGAGAACTGGGCAGGAATTGTCAGACGTATCTGGCCAAAAACAAAGTACCTTGACGTGATTGTCACCGGAGCTATGGCTCAGTACATTCCTACTCTAGAGTACTACAGTGCAGGATTGCCTATGGCTTGTACTATGTATGCTTCATCCGAGTGCTACTTTGGACTCAATTTGAAGCCAATGACCAAACCATCTGAGGTTGTTTACACAATCATGCCTAACATGTGCTATTACGAGTTCTTGCCTCAGGATCCCTCAGCTCCGGCGACTCTTTCCAGGCTCTCACCTCCACCCCTTGTTGACCTCGCAGACGTTGAAGTCGGCAAGGAATATGAGCTCGTTATATCAACTTTCTCTGGTCTCTGCAGGTACCGTGTTGGTGATATCCTCCTAGTCACTGGATTTTACAACAAAGCACCGCAATTCCGATTCATTAGAAGGAAAAACGTGCTGTTGAGTATTGATGCTGACAAGACCGACGAAGCCGAGCTCCAAAAGGCCATTGACAATGCCTCCTTACTGTTGCGCGACTTCAAAACTAGTGTTGTTGAGTACACTAGTTATGCAGACACCAAAACAATCCCTGGCCATTACGTGATCTACTGGGAGTTGCTTATTAAGGATCCTACCAACTCACCGACAGAGGGGACACTGAACCAGTGTTGCCTGTCTATGGAAGAGTCAATGAACTCGGTGTATAGACAATGCAGGGTTGCTGACAACTCCATTGGACCACTGGAGATAAGGGTAGTGAAGAATGGAACTTTTGAGGAGCTCATGGACTATGCAATATCAAGGGGCGCATCCATTAACCAATACAAAGTGCCTAGGTGCGTCAACTTCACTCCAATATTGGAGTTGTTAGATTCCAGGGTGGTCTCCAAGCATTTTAGCCCATCAGCACCACATTGGACCCCTGAAAGTCGTCATCTCTTCTAAGACCATGCACGGCAACACGGCAACTAAACTGTGCTACGGTTAACGGATTGAACGGACAATCCTAAGCAGAAAGATCTTATTGGATGACAACAGTATTTGTTTTTCTTTATGTATATCGATCTTTCTGTTTGCTTTATTAGTTTAGTTTCTGCTTTCATATTGTTACTGTGTTATCGTTTCGTGTAATAAGTATTGTAATCTGTATTGTCCATCCGAAGACAATCCTTTGCCCTTGCTTTATGACCTTTTGGAGTATCTACAATCATTGCTTTAGACAAATAAACATGAACCATGATATAGTAAAATATAGTAAAAGAGAGTTACGTTAATTCAAAAGAATACAAATGAGGTGTTTCGATGAGTGTTCATTTTGACATGTCCATGGATTTTAGTGCACATGCTATGGCTAGATACTCGTCTATTAGCTAGTTAGGCTTTTTATATATCTAGATATCGATGTATTTTGTTGCGATGACTAGGGTTTCCACTCAAATATTCTGTTTTGACTGCGAAGATAGATAAACACGATAAAAGCCTACCTAGCCTTAAATGATATGAGAATCGAATCTTTCACCCTATACATTTTTTCATGAATTTTTATAATAAAACCTAATGCACCCATGCATGTATGATTGCACCTATCAATTTCTGAGTTCGAAATTTGAAAAGCTTAGGCGTTTTTCAGTAAAATGTAAGACTGAAGCGCAATGAGTAACTAAGCTAAAAAAGAACTTAATGCAATTAGTTATTGCCTTTGAACTTGCCAATATTGGATCGACCGACTTCATCAACTGTGCCTCGGAAAGATGATATCCATTTCATTCGTTTGTTTTTGTCAAAATCATTGCTTTCTTTTTCCTTTTCTTTTAAGCACCGGCTTCAATTTTTTTTTATAAAAAAAGTCAAAGTATATAGTGTTAATTTTAATTGATAGAGAAACTATATATGTTCGATAGATCTTCAAATATATTAAAAAGAGCTACAAATAGATAGATGAAGATATTAATATAAATAAAATAGAATAAAAGATAGATAAACGTATTAATAAAAAATGAAAATAGACAAAAAAGAAGAAGATGATGATGAAATATAAATAAATATTTACAAATAAAAATAAAAACTAATAAAATAAATAATGAAATAAAGATAAAAACAAGATAAAGAATAAAAATAAAAGGTAAAATGGAAATATAAATAATATATATAATGTAAAAAATAATTAAAGTAGTAATAAAAATAGACATAAAAGATGATGACGACGTCGAAGCCAATAATAATGTAAAGAATAAAAAATATTAAAATAAGTAAGAAAATAAATATATAATAAGGTAAATAATAAAAATAGAAGATAAAATTAGTAAATAAATATGCAAACAAAAAATAAGAAATAAATAAAATAAAAAAGTTATTATAAAAAATATTTAGGTTAAATAACTAAATAGATAATACTACATATTAAATAAAAAATAAGATTTGAAACTAATATCGATGAAAAATAGAAAGATCTTTTATAAAATTTTAATTAATGCTTTGGTGTTTTTAACTTTGATATGCCTCGTTATTTGTACTCTTAAATATTGCATTTACTTCAAATCTTAACTACATTTTAATTTAAAAATTCAATTGGAAAATGGTATCGTCAAATCTAGTTAAATAGCAAGGAATCATCTTTTAGTTTTTCTTGCCTGCCGACGCCAATCACCAATCACCACATAATTCACAAACAAAGTTAAAATCGAGGCCAACTGTAATGTTATCCAAAAGCATAAAGTTCACCATGCATGTGATGATGAGTGTTCTCAAAACATCCATCAGGGTTTTACTTTTGAGGCCTCTAAAAGCATAGATCGGGCATAGTAAAACGTGCTGTTCGAAGAAGATTCAAGATCACGTCAGGGCTTTTGTCACCTCCAAGAAAAACGTTGACGTTTGTGACAAGAATCTGTTTTTTTAGTCGGCCTTTCCAACTTAATGATCCCAATTCTCAAAGATTCAATAACATAATGAAACACAGGTTGCCTATATATGCCCTAAAGATGATTCTGTCTTTAAAGTGAAACTCTGAAGGTTGCTATTGTCGCTTAAAGCGATTTTATCTTTGTTAAAGTGTTATCTCTCTCTCTCTCTCTCTCTCTCTCTTGTGGGGGTTATATTGCATGATCGTGAGTAAAATGATTTTATCCCACTAAACCCTGACAATGAACTTGGTCTCATAACAAGTTTGAACACAAGGCAATGTAGTTTTAAAATCCAAGCAAAATCACATCAACATGATAAACTGATGAGTTAATAAAAGCCGCCCAATAGAGTGTCTTCTGGTACTAAATAAAACAAGGAAACATGATGATTGTCTTGCTCCTTCCCTCCTGGACATTCTTTTCCTGCTTCAAAATGTAAAGGGTTGGGCACAGTATCCCACGGCCAGATCGCTGGCTTTGCGTTCATTTTCATTGTTCCTCGCAGTTCCCTACATTGATGTACATTAAACTGGTTAACTAACACATTAAAGTTTGATCGAAGAACAGACACCGATAGAAGAATATGAAATTCATACAATTATGCACAGTACCTGCCGATCATCAGCAGCCATGTTGATCATGATTGAAGTATAATTTCCGTTGGCTACTTGTTCCAGTTGAGGTTGGAGCATGCATCTATCAATGTCATTCAATTTATTCAGGGAATTCGAAGGAACGGAAGCAAAAAATGCCCAAGGTTGTTGGTGGTGTAAGATTCCAGGATAAAATTGTGGTTGATTACTGCAGCCAGACGAGGTCAAATGTCAATGGATCAATTAATTATTCAAAGGGGTCTATATGTATATATATGAAAAGCTTTTCGAACGATGATAATGGAGACACCTGAAAAATACACCGGAACCTGGGATGTTGATCGTAGAGTTCGTTTCAGGATAAGAAGATCTCCTGTTGGAATTTGCAGCCATGGAGTCACTTATGTTACCCATATTGTAAACTGATTTCTGAAAGTTGTAACAGAATAAGAGAAGTTAGTACACACATTTCGAAGCAAACTTTTCGTGTTCTTCATTTTTAATTGCTATTAAGTTGGATATCAACTCCTATAGCTAGTCAGAAGCTTTTTTGCTAGTTATAGGAATGTATCTACTTCTGTTTGATTACCTTTAAAGCTGGTTGAATCGATCCATTTGATTCTAACAGTTGCTGCAAAACAATTAACAAATGCTATAAACTTTGTGATAGAATCGCGTGTGAACACAAAATTGCTTTCTCATATCATTCATCAGGATTCTAACTTAGACGTGCTTCGTGAAATGAAAAATGAATACTTGTCCTAAAACGTAACAACAATCCTGGACCCAAAAGAAGATGTTAGTAGATGATGATTGAAGATCATGCCTTTCGGATTCGGAGACGTCTCAGAGTGTCCTCCAGGACCTGCTCTTGGTAGAGAGCTTCACTCAATGTCTTGATGCAACTTGGACCACTTACATAGTATCTGTGGACAGTGGCATCAGAGTTTTATGATTCCAATTTCAATCACAGCAGAGGAACAGGGCTAGTTTATACCTTAGTTGGTTCTCAACATCAGCTAATTCAGAACTGAACTTGAGGATTTGGTATTTAACTTCCTGTCAATATAAGATATAATTAATTTTTTTCTTTTTGAATTGTCCAAAACAAACATGAATAAATTTTCAATTATATCACATGTACCTCCAATCTAGATTCAATACTGAGTTTGCTGTCGCTAAAACATAAGTAAAAGAAATAAATAGCAATCAGCGAATCACCCAATCAACAAATTTAACCATGAACAAGTACAAAGATAAGGAAACAAACCGAGACATGACTGATAGATTGAAAATATTTGTTTCAACACTCATTTCAGCAATAACCCCGTGGATAAGCTGCAAGTTGTGGCATATACATTTGATTCACATGTTTGTCCAAGTATATATATAAAAAAAAAGAATGTAGAGATTTAAAAAAAAAGGAATACCTCTTGATTTTGAAGGCTTTGTCCAATTGTAGGAAAGAGGAAATAGTTGAAGACCAAGAATCCATACCGAGAACAAATTGCTTCAGATCAGGAGTTGAATAGAGAATTGATAATAAAGCCGTCGGCTCGATCCCATGTTTAATATATTAATTTGAATTAAGGTGCATAAATAACATGAAACATAAATAGAAAATCATTACCTCTAAAAGATGTACGAAATAGAAACGATAGGAAATATGTTGGAAAATACCTTAATTTGTAACCTAAATATATATAAATATGAATAATATATACATGTAAAGTTATTAAGAGATACAAATTAGGAAAAAAATAGTAAATTAAAACTTAAAACTCGAAAGCTTTTTTAAAAATTAGACATGATAAAGGAATTATATTCTTAATGCATGCCAATATTTACATCCTCTTTTCAAAATGAAAATCAAGTTTATAATATATACCATCCACGATGTTGTTCTGGTAGAGCAATAAATTGCTTAAAAGTTTCTTCTAAACTGCAAAATTACACACATTTATGTTAAATGAATAGAATAATGAAAATTGTATGATAAAATTAAACATAACAACAACAGAAAACCAACCATACCTTTCCTTTGCATCAAAAAGAATAAGCTTTCCTGCTGGAGAAAAAATGATGAGAACGACAGGTATATCACAAAGGGTGGAAAGTTCATAAGCTTTTTTGACAAGCCCACTTTTCCTTTTGGCAAATGTGATAAGTCTGTATGTTTTGTTCTTTATTTTCTTAAGCTGCAGCTTTACCCTCCCCATTCTTTTCTTCTGTGTTCTTGTGCTTGGTGCTAGCCTTTCTTTCTTTTAACTCTCTTTTCCTTCTATAAAAGAAAACGTGCTTTTAGGCACTTGTGGTCCCAGACCATTAGAACTTTACTATTTCCTGGAATATCTTGTTTGTAATCAACCCTCCTACAATAGCAAGGCGAATCTGACTAAGTAGATTATTCATTTAAATGCTCTTAAAGAGACGTTTAAACACTTGCCATTAGCTTTCCAGTATGGCTCTAGCCGTTCCAGTGGCAAACTTTTCTTTTGAAGAATTAGAGTTTTTATAAATTAAAATTATGTTTTGTAAATTATTTAACAATCCAAAAACCATCGTTACCAATTAAGTCAAACAAGAGGAGACTCTACCGAATGATTCTGGAGAGTTCCATAAAGTCATCGCATTATCATGACAATGCGACTTTAGACGTTCGTAACTCCGAATGAATGGCCTCGGCCTTGCCCAGAGACACGTGAAAGTGCTTTAAGCTCAACTTTATAATTCGATGGTCAAGTGTCTCCTTTAATATGGAATATAACTTGGCTGATTTTGTCTCTTTTCTTATGGCTTATTGCTTATTCCCTTATCCAATGATATATCTTGAAAACTTGTATGTTTCTTCCCCTAATGCCGTTAAGTTCAATTCAAAGCAATTTGAGATATGTAACTTCTGTTTCTTCTATATGAATTAAATTAATAAGTGCAGCAGCCAAGTGGACTAATTAGGGTGGCATTTTCAACTTCCAACCTGTAGATTTATTCATAAGAACTAACATTAATGCGGAAGCGGTCGATTGATTTTCTGTTTGCTAATTCACGTTTTACAGTTAGCTATTAGGGTTACCGTTAATCTACGCCTCAAACTCTAAACCTTAATGGTGTGTTTCATAAGAGGAAGAATGAGAGAGTTTTTCTCTATGATTGCAATGAAAAAAATAATTTTCCACTATCTTAATTCTTCTTTTATATGAAAATAAACATAACCGACAAAGATTATGATATGTGGTCGTTCATGTTGTGTTCGTTCATATTGTGTAACTGCCAATAACTTTCACTCGGCCATATAAGCTACGATTTACATCCTCTCTAAAATTTCATGTGTCATATTAAGAATGAGGCATGCGACTATTATAGAACCAGTAGTATTATATTAAGTCACCATCTAATTAACATAATACTTTCACATAGTCATGATACCCCAAATCATCTGAACTATCACCAAATACATACATTTTCCCTTTATACTCATAGATATATCATATGATTATACACCAAGTATAATCACCCGGGCTAATATGGTGATGAAAGAAACGATTATTCCTTAGACACTCATAATAATCCATCTTAGCTTAACTGTTTTTCTAATGTGCTCCACTGGACTGTGTACATCTTAGCCCTTGAAAAAGCACACTAAAGTAGCAACACCAAATCTTCACTTCATATCATAGTTCTAAGTCAAAAGGTTTCACTCGATTAGATATTAAAATTTATGGGATCATAAGTAACAGAGAAAGGGATTTAACTATCACTTCATAAGAAGGTCATTTTATAGCACACACAGTATAAAATGTGTGTCATAGCATAGCTCCCACTAAGTTGGGCATGTTACTCTTTTAGGCCATGCAAATTATGAATTTAGCTTTACTTAAAAACTAATCCGCGCCACTAGATTAACATACTTAATGCTAATCTTGACACTCGAGATTTGACTTTAAGGCTTCAATGTAAAATCTGAATCTTTCACAACCGACTCATCAAAATCTCATCTTAGACTTATTAAGATGACTATTCAAATATAAAAACTTATAATGCATACTACATAAGTACGAAGATAACATAATATTGCATACACTCAATATTAATATTGTGAAGTCTCATGCTACCCACTACTCAAGTGTTAGGGCGATTGCCTGTATGATAAGGTCAATCAGAAGCCTAGTTTGTGGTGACATTACAATGTTCCTTATCATGTAATTGTGTACCAATGAACATTTAAGAAATAAACTTTTATTAAACAAAAGCTAGTTACAATTAAAAACATGTCCATTATACAACAATATATAACTCAATGGAAACCCTACGCAAACCTAAACTCATCACATGAGCCTTAAACGAATATTGAGGAATAGGTTTAGTTTAAGGGATCAACTACCATCTTATTAGTAGGTATATACTTTATGACAACCTTTTTATTTTTTATAATGTTCCTTATAAAATGATAATGCCTTTTGATATGCTTAGATTTTATGTGAAACTTCAGATCCTTAGCAAATTGTATGGCTGTGGTTGATACAAATGGCATTCAAAATGCTACAAGCAGCAACTTAGAAAATGGAGCTAAAGTGCAAGGCGATGTCATGGGAAATCATATTGAGGCTGTTCAAGCAAAACAAGCAATACAAGATCATTCAAGTGCCAACATGGAAGGTTTTCCCAGTATGGAAAGTTTTGTCGGTCCAGTCACAAGGTCCCGAG
>JANTPM010000244.1:33448085-33462466 GCA_025434745.1 Erythroxylum divaricatum
CGGAAATTTTTATCCGTCGGTAATTCCGTCGGAAAATATACTAACGGAAAATGTCCGTCGTTAAATTCAACAACGACCATATCTCCGACGCCTATTGTCCGTCTCTAAATTCCGTCGCTAAGTAATATTACCGACGGAATATGTACATTTTTCATCGATAAATTCCGTCGCTAAACTTAATTTTTCTTGTAGTAACAGTGGGTGACTGACAAGTGAAGTCGATCTCTTGAAAGTTAAAACTAATAAATGATGCCTACTCGTTGACTTTGTCTGTAGTTTAATAAAAAGTAACGCTATTGGTTGCTTGGTTGAATTTTCAATCTGCTGCCATTTTTCTTGTCTGTCTTTTATCATATTTAAAAAGATTCGCATTTTTACCGATAGTTTACATCTCTTGTTTAATATTATGATATTTTATATTGTGTCTAATGAATTTCAGCTATTTATTTATGTGAATTTTATATAAATCTCGTATAGATCTCGCAAAATAAATAATTGAGATTTTATAAGACAGAATAATATTGGACAGAAGATCTCGTCTCCCAACCTATAAGCACATTTAAGTAAGTTCGCATATTCAAACTCACTCCAAAATTTAGAGTTAAAATTTTATTTTTATAAAAAATTTATTCGACTCGAACAAAGATTATTATAATTATAGGTGATTTAAAAGTACATTCTTATAATTAAAACTATCTTTTAAGTGTCAAAATAAAAAAAGATTCTTACTCTAATGCAAAGGATTATCAAGCGTTAAAACATCGCAATGCACATCATGTTATCTTTAAAACATATTTTTTAATTCAAATGTTGAACTTTCTATTTCAATTTTACTAATTATTTTATATTAGAAATTTTTAATAAATTCAAATAATATAACAAGTTTCCCATGTGCAAATTTTTTAACATTAAAAATGTTATCATATAATTAAAGTTAAATTGAAAAATAAAATATTTAATTAAATAATTGCACGGAAATTAAGAGTTTCTTTTAAAAGTTGTGGAGTCCTATCCTTCCTATCACTTATTTCTCGGACAGATTTCAGAAGAGCTTCCTGGAAAATTCTAAAAGTTGACATTCTAACTTATGAGTTCTCTTTTATTTTTTTTTTATCCGCGAGATATTTTAGGTAAGTTTAATTAAAAAAAATATTTTTAAATTATTTATATTTAAATTAATTTTCATTCGAATTGAATAAATCCTTTATAAAAAGTAAAAAACATTTCGTTGGAGCGAATCTTTCATTTGTGGTAAAAAAAAATGCCACGAAAGCAAAATGAACAAATCATCACCCCTTTCATATTTAATGTCACACTGTACTTCACAGCATATTCTATGATACTATAACTGTAATTTCCGAAAAATTTGAGACAAATAAGTTCATTGGAAACGTTAAAAAGAATATGTATATTTATATACTAGTTATTAACATAAATTTTGAATATGAAATATTTCACAAAGACTAAAAAAGGACTCCCATTATATAACACTCTCTATTTTGCAAATAAAAAAGACCAATTATACCTAACATTTCTTTTATATTTTATAAAAAGAAAATTTTTTATAATTTAAATTTATGAATTTTCAATCACAAAGAACAATTTTACTATAATAACCTTTTTCTTTCTATCCTGTAATCAATCAAGGGTTCAAATATTGAATTTCATTTGTGCTAAAATTAGTAAATGTTTTAGTGTCTTATAAGGAAAATATAAATAATTGCATACTTTCAAAGAATGTACTAATCGGTGATGTCCAAGACAACAAACTTCATATTTAATGAAACGAGTTAGTGCATAAATGTTTTTGGTCAGAAATGAGACAACTTCTGCATTACATGTTTAAATTAGTCATATATGTCGAGACAAAATTCCTGGTTAACCGGTAATTTAAAATGAAGAGAAACTAGTAATTCATATTCTGCTACCAAAAATGAAAAGACATCATTGACTATATCCAATCACAAGAATGTCCTGTTACGAAACCCACCCTTTTATCTTATATGTAACTAACTTCATTATAAAAATGTTACCAAATTGTTATTTAACTGTTTCAACCAAGTTGGAAATGACTGACAAAACGAGCAAGGGAGAACGCCAGGCCGAAGTCTGAGTTGGGAAACAAAAAAGATCTAATCTTTCTCACTTTTTCTCTTCAGCATATCATCTTCTCTGCATTTCTCAGGTGCCCTTTTTGCGGTTTTCATTATTTGATTTATCTAGTTTAGGGTTTTGTTTTCTTGCTCGTTGATGGAATCGCCCGCTCTGCCAGTAATTTACTGCCAGCAGTTTAGATTCAGTTCATGTTTAAGCTTCTGTTTCAGTCGTGTCTTTCAGTTCAAACAACCCAAGACTTTGTTACTTTCTTTAATTTCCCCCTTTGAATTTTGATCGTTGTGTTCATGGAATTTTAGTACCTTCTGCTCATAGACAAGATAATGATGAATGTTCTTTCCCATCTAAGCCGTTATTTGACCACTTGCTTTCGTCTAATTCTGTCATATAATTATGGGAAGATGATTAACTTTCAAGGTTCGTTTTGAACCGCTCACCGATCTTAGCTTATTCACGTTGTTTCAATTATTGGGGTTTTGAGTAAATATGGTAATTTGTTCGTAGTTTGATCCTGGCATGACTATGTTGGATTAGGTTTGTGATCTGCTGGACGTTTTCTCTGGCAGTGTGGTGATTTGGTGAGTGCTAGTGTGGACAGCTGTTGTAGGGTGGGAAAGTTGAATTCTAACTTGCAATTTAGTGTTAGACGTTTAGAAGAACCCAGTGCGAGGACACATGTCACAGAGCAACATGGAAATATTGGAACGGAAATGCAGTGAACGTGAGGTTTTACTACCCTGTTATGGGAAGGTTGCAGTTAATGAGTAATGGCCTGGATCTAGAAGTTATCGTTCGGAAGTGTGTCTTGAACTAAAAGTTATAGCTTAAACTGTTGTGTGAGGCCAACTTAATTGTTTTTATATATTCACTAATACACCCCCTCAAGTGAAAGTCTTTTGGGCTTAAAACTTGCACAGACTCACTCTACCTTGTGCTGAATAATTGATGGGTGGTAAGATTTAAACTCACGATCACGTAGTCACAGAGGCTCTGATACTATGTTAAGTGACCGTTTCACTGCAATAGCTTAAACTGTTGTATGAGGCCAACTTAATTGGTTTTACATATTCATTAACATTGTGAAATACAAAAGGCAAGATTCTCAATTAATTTTTTTTTCTTCTGGAAAATAGCTATTCAATCATTATAGTTATCGAGTATTTGTGAGGTATACTGCTGCTTTGCACATTGACAATTTAATATATTATACCTATGCCAAAAGGTTGTAGATTTCTAATGCTAAGTTATTAATTTGCTTTTACAGAATAATTTAGAACTCAAGGCTGTTTGGTAGCTGAAATTGTGCAGTAAAAAATTTCCACATTCCAGGTTGCTGTCTGCAGACTAGTAATTATTACTTATAGATAAAGTTTTAATATGGATTGGTAGAGTGATGTAGCATGCATATTAGTTATCCACCTAAGAAGGACAAGTGTGAAGAAGTTGAGTTTAAAAAAGAGATATATATGATATTGGATCATTACTAAGGTCTGAACGATAGAACTTTCGAAAATGGATGTATTATTCTTGGTACCGGAACAAAATTCCTTTAGAGTGTGTTATTGTGTGGTTATTGCACATTTTTCCCTTAGTATGGGAGAATAGTTATATACAACATTCCTGGTTATAAGTGCAAATTCATATCCTGTATGTACTGCATCATTTTGGTAAAACCTTGAGAGACTTATGATAATGGAGGTCAGCTTAGGAGAGCACTGGCTCCTGTTACTACTTTTAGATAGGTGGACATTCCTTTTTCTCTCGCCTCTCTAAGCCATGTTGATAAACTTTCAGGAAGATTGGCAACCTGGCCTTTTGTTTTCTTCCCTATGATCATGCTTAACAACTTTTAGATAGGTTGTTGGTGCATCACCCCTGCTAGTAAGCTATGGATACAGCTGCTTATCTATGCACTCTGGTTTTAGCTTTTCTCTTTTTCGTAAAATAGTTACTTGGACGGTTCACCATTTTGCCCAACTGTTGACATCTAGAAATTTCTAAGATGGTAATTTAAATTTTGATTTCTTACAGGGTATTTCTAGTTAGAGCATCAGCTGGAAAGGCCTTATATGGTTTGGTAATTGTGTTAACAAGAGCTTGGTCAGCAAATATTATTAATGTGGATCATTACAGTGGTGTAAGGATTTTAAGATTTTGGTGAAAGGTACATCTCATACTTTTCTTTGTCATGCAATTATATCCTTTACTTTGAATGATAAATGAAATTGGCATCTTTCTCTGTTATGTAGTGTTTTGCTCCCAAAAGTCTATGGCTGGATGGGGTATAGGATATTCATGTTAACAATTTGATTTCACTTTTAAGAAACTCTGTATTTCAAGCATTAGGATTTGACTAAATCCTTTGTTATAAGTAATTCTTTTGTGCTTTAGATTTGATATTTCTTCATAACTCGTCACTTCATGGAGGCAAAATTATATTTCTTTCTCAATTTCAGATGCTTTGGCAAAGATGATCGACAATATTTGCAATGATGTCTTATGGTCTTTTGGTGTATTCCAACTCCTATCGTTGAACACCAACTTTATATATCTAGTAAATGTTAGAAAGGAAAAGTTCCTCTGTACAGAATGTGAGCCTTTCTGTTGTATGCACTGCAAAGTGGCTATGATGCCTTCTGCATAATCTCCTAATTAATTGTTACTTGTTTTGTAATTATAATCAGGTCTTATAAATATCTATTTATTTTTGACATCTATTGTCATCCTTATTCATTTCTTTGGGACTCTCAGATTTTTTGTTGATGTAGGTGACATGGAGATATCAGTGTTAAAAGTCCTTGTCAACAACATTACTTCATTTCTACAATTGTCGTCTTTGGATAACATAAACTTGGACCCAGTACAGAAGCCTTATTGGAAAGCAGAAGAGATTTTGAAGCTGCTAAGGCCAATACTTGCCGCTATTATTGATTCTGAAATAGCTTCTGATGAACTACTCAGTAAGGCATTTCTTGAATTGGGTCAATGTGTCGATGAATTGAGGGATCTGTTTGAAAACTGGCAGCCATTGTCAAGCCAAGTTTATTTTGTAAGTTCACAATGTAGTCTTGTGGATTTAAATTGAAAATGCATCTTGTTAGGATTTTCCTAACTTTAAGTTGTTTGGTTGGCATCTTTACTGGTGGTCCATGTTGTGACATTGCACATGCCTTTTCATATGCAGATACTAGGGCTCTGCATCATATAAATTAGCCTATTTTCTAAAATTTCTTAAGAATTAGCATCTTCTTCCAATGCACAAAAATTTTAAGGATTAATGCATTTTCTTAATATGCCCGACAACTCCTGCAATACCAATATCTTCCTTTCTTCCCACTGCTCTTGATAAGCTGTCTAAAAAAACTCACTGATCATTTTATGTATACAATTTTGCTTGGTTTCCAATCCCAAGTTAGTATCTTACTTAATGGTAGCGGGTCTTTGCTGATGGTGATAATGGTGGTTAAATGGTATATGATGCCGATAACAAAAGTTGTAAGCTAAAAGACAACATTCATCCAACTGCAATGAAAGGTCAGTGGGGCTTTATGATCTATTTTTATAACAAAAATGGGAATTTTATAGTCCTTTAGTTGATCTATTTTAGATTGTTGTGTTCAACTTTGGGATTTAATTCAGAAAAACCGTTATGAACTGGTCGCAGGTCTTATTAACATGGCATCAGAGCTTAACACTTTTACAGGGCCTTTAATTCCAAACTGAAGGTTCTGTCATTTGGATTTGTCATACCTGCTTAAAGGGCAGACTGTTAACAGAGATGTTGCCCTAAACCTCTATAGCTTCCCTCAAAAAGCAGTTCTTCTACCCTTTTTATATTCTTTGAAATATAATATCCATGGAGTCTTAATAATAACTATTTTAGCAGAATGATGTAAGTTTCAACTATACGAACTTCCATTTTCTAGATGTCTGTTGATCTGCTGGAAATGAGAAGTTGCTTCTGGCAGAGACTCACTTGTTTGACTAGTTTCAATCTCTGAGTTTGTTTTTGTGCAATGCATTGGCCAAAGAGTTATTTTTTTCCTTTTTACTTTCCTTTATTTTTTAGATGACAATCTTAATTTTCTTCTTTCAGTTCTCGATCTGTCAAAATTAGTGCCTGTCCCTCCAGAAAATGATTATTTCTGTATGAACTAAACATTTAATTTTGCTTATGAGAAATTCATTCTGGCCTTATTTTCTGACCATGTTCTCTCATTGTTCTCTAGATTCTGCAAATTGAATCATTGTTATCCAAGTTTAGGACGTTAGGGCTCGACATCTTTTCTTTATTGAAGGCTTCCCATGAACATCTCCCAGATGAGCTAAGTTCGTCATCTGTTGAGGTAAGTTTCCTCGTTCAATCTTGTTGTAAGATCATATAAGTTTTAAACTGCTCATTCCTGTGGATGATTTTATGGTCAAAATGCCATCTTAATGGTTCATATAGTGAAACTCTATGTGTTGGATTTTTGGGAGTAGTTGCTAAGGTAGGGAAAGTAAGGGAGCTAAATTCTCTCATAATGTCTAACAATTTTAATGGCTGATTGCAGTTCTGCATTCAGAAAATTAAGCATATGGGGTATGAACAAACGGCATCTACCCTTAAAGAAGCTATAAAGGTGCAAGCAGATGGTGTTCGACACAGTTCAGAGATCCTGTTGAAAATTGGTGAAAGCTTGAACTTGAAATCCAATCAGGAGATTCTGATTGAAGCAGTGGCCCTTGAGAAGTTGAAGGAGAAATCTGAGCAAGCTGAAAAAATTCGTGAAGCAGAATTAATTGAGCAAATGATTGCTATTGTAACCAGCATGCACGATCACCTTGTTCGGACAAAACAGTCAGAGACCACTAGCCCAGTTCCAATACCGAATGATTTTTGTTGCCCCCTTTCTCTTGAGTTGATGACAGATCCAGTGATTGTGGCATCAGGGCAAACCTATGAACGGGCATTCATAAAAAATTGGATTGAGCTTGGGCTTAATGTGTGTCCTAAGACACGGCAGACTCTTGCTCACACTAATCTCATACCTAATTACACTGTCAAGGCCCTTATTGCTAACTGGTGTGAATTAAACAATGTAAAGCTGCCTGATCCGGCAAAGTCTCTGAATTTCAGCCAATCCTCGCCTCTTCCTGTGCATGCGGAGTCTGGTGCAGCCCAGGATCCACATGCATTGTCTCAATTTAGGTCTAAACAGCCTATGCCACCTGAGTCAACTCACCCACCAGTTTCACCTGGTAAGAACAAGATGCTCCCCAGTGGAATTAATCGAGAGGGAACTTCTCCTCGGCATCCCAGGTCTATTTCTGAGGGTTCCTTGTCAAGTGTAGTGGGAAATGGGCAGGCATCAGATATTGCGCGATTATCTGTGCTAAATTCTGACGAAAGGCCTGCTAATTTGGAAGAATGGAATAAGGGCTCGGATGATGACCCCTCAGTCTCACTGACTGAAAAACAAGTACCAAGTTCTTTTGGACAAGAAGAACCTGTTCATATTAGAAGTGCCTCAGCATTGCCATCTAATATGAATTCTCAAGGCACAGCAAGGGATGCTAGTGAGTCTTCAGATGTATCAAACCATCTTTGTTCTTACAGCAGTGACACTTCTGGGGAGGTAAAACCAGAGTCACGATCATCTACTCCTTTGAGCATCCCTCAAAGGGAGCCTTTCTCACCCCGTTTGTTTGAGACACGGTCTCGAAGTCAAACTCTCTGGCGCCGTCCATCTGATAGACTTGTGCAAAGGATAGTTTCTTCTCCTACTATTGAAACAAGGACTGATCTCTCTGGCATCGAAACTCAAGTTAAGAACCTAGTTGACGTCTTGAAAAGCCCTTCAATTGACACTCAAAGGGAGGCAACAGCTGAAATCAGGATGCTTGCTAAACACAACATGGATAATCGAATTGTGATAGCAAATTGTGGAGTCACTAACCTGTTGGTTGATTTACTGCGGTCATCAGACACAAAGATTCAGGAAAATGCTGTCACTGCACTTCTTAACTTATCAATTAATGACAATAACAAAGCTGTAATTGCTAGTGCTGGTGCTATTGAGCCCCTAATTGATGTCCTTAAAACAGGAAGTCCTGAAGCTAAGGAGAACTCAGCTGCTACACTCTTCAGCCTCTCTGTTATTGAGGAAAATAAGATCAGAATCGGAAAATCTGGGGCGATTGGACCACTTGTTGATTTACTTGGTAATGGAACTCCCAGGGGTAAAAAGGATGCAGCCACAGCTTTATTTAATCTCTCAATTTTCCATGAGAACAAGGCGCGAATTGTGCAAGCTGGTGCAGTTAGGCACCTTGTGGAGTTGATGGATCCAACAGCTGGGCTAGTGGACAAGGCAGTGGCTGTTTTGGCAAATCTTGCAACGATACCTGAGGGAAGGAGTGCTATCGGTCAGGAGGGTGGGATTCCATTTCTTGTTGAGGTTGTTGAGTTGGGTTCTGCAAGGGGAAAGGAAAATGCAGCTGCTGCTCTTTTGCAGCTTTGTACCACCAGTAATAGGTTTTGCAATATGGTGCTGCAAGAAGGTGCTGTCCCACCATTGGTGGCTTTGTCACAGTCTGGCACCCCAAGGGCCAAAGAAAAGGTATATAATTGACAATGCTCTTCATTCTATTCTGTTATTTTTGGCTGAAATACGTTTCCTCGTGCCTGCAGGCGCAGGGGCTTCTTAGTTACTTCAGAAATCAACGACATGGTAATGCTGGGAGGGGCTGATTCAGCAAGAGTAGCACCCCAAGGTTTTGATTAATGCAATTCATATGGTGTGTATACTTTTTGTTTTACTGCTCGAATTTTGAACATTGTTTGTAGAAAAGAATTGATTTATGGAGGACATCATTGATTCTTGTGAAAACATTTTACATATGAAAATATACTGTTTTGCGTTTAGCCATTGCTGAGTGCTTGAGCAGAAAAATATCCATTTTGGATCTCTCATTTCTATGCACATTATGGTAGTGCACCCCTCTCTACGTCTTTCCAAAGTTAAATCCGTAGGGAATAACTTTCTATAAGCCAAAAACTGAAAATTATTAAATCTGGACTTTACTGAAATATTTCCTTTTCAGTAGAAAAGGGAGGACTATGCTCTATATGTTCACTAATTGTGGGAAAATTTTGGCTGGAATTATTTTGATTATTTATTTTAGTAAGACAAATTAAAATCAAGTCTCTAAACCAACCAAATCAATCTATCGGGGCCCCAGGATCGTGGACGCATTCTTTGAAGTGCACAAAGAAGGAAACGTAAGCTCCATTGATCCTGGGTTGAAGCACGGCTCGCCTGTGCCTTGGTGTCTCATCCTTGCTTCTCTGCCAAATGAAGCACTGTCTGATATATTTCCTGATATCCCTTTGAATGACCTTCAAACTTCTTGATTGTTGCTGTCACGCCAGAATGTCCTCCCTGTTCCTGTGCACTGTCATGAACCAAACCCCACCACCCCCCTCTCTCCATTCAAACACATTAGATGCCATCTTTCCCTCCTGTAACTCTGTAATTATCTTCCTCAACTCAGGTTCAGTACAACGATCAACTACGTTAACAATTTTAGACAATAATTCGGTGTCAATAATATTGAAGATTACAAGCTGTGGAAGCATCAAAAGCTATTGTAGTGTCGTGTGAGCTACGTGGAAACTCACTTGTCGTGTATTCAAATTGAAATTGTAATTGTAATTGTATATGCTCCTCATTCTGTGAATGCCTTCTACCTTGTTGCTTCTGCAAGCTCTTTGGGTCAATCCTATTTAACCAATCACGATGGTTTTTTGATCAAGGTTGATGTTGGTTGTGTAGTCTTGAAAAATCTTGAGTCAGGCCTATGAAAGGAAGTCAAAATGCTGATACTGACCTTGACATTATTATGCCATTCTCATTCATGCATAAATTGGATACTGATAAATAATATGAAAATAGAATGCTGAAACAGTTTCCTTCTTAGTAATATATATATATATATATATATAGCGCATCGAAAATTGCAGAAGAACCAAAAATAAGGATATATTCCTCAACTTCATCAAGAGTAAGACCAAGTCTTAGCGTACTGACTCACAGCCATGGCAGCGAAGCGAACACCCTACTTAATTAAGATCATGACGTCCATTCTTCACTTAATTTTCGTGCAGTATCAGTAATGAAGCATCGGCCAAAGGCTCCTCACAGTGAAAAAGAGGATGGTTCTTGAAAACATAAAATCTAAGATTAACGACTTGTCCCAATGAAAGCATTGCTTCCAACTGGTAGATAATTGTTTCCATGATTATTATGTACAGGGAACAAACCTGTAAATCCAATTGATGAAAAGTAGTGAAAAGTATTTATCGAACTGTTGACTAAGAACTAAGTAATAAGTTCCGCTGAAAAGACTAACAAAAAGTCTTTTATCATAAAAAGATCTTATTCTTTATATAAAGTTTTAGGAAATCTTAAAATTCATCAAATACAAACTTGCCAAATGCTAATACAGGAGAATAACTAAACAATAAATCAATAAACAAACAGTACTCCTTATTGGTGTGAAGACCATAATTAATACAACGATTGATTGAAGTAGGTTAATTTTAAGAGTTGATGGAATAAGTTCAAGGGCATTTAGAGGTGCCTTTGGAGTTCTTCTTGTCTCTATAGCAGGGACACTCTGACTTATTGCCGTAAGGACCAGTAGGAACACACTTGCACTCGTTGCAGCATATCATACAATACTTGAAGCATCGTTTCTGGTATCCTGTCTTGGAGCAACGAAACCCACACTTTGACTCGCACGAACCTTCTAAACATCAAAAGAGAAAACACCTTATTAGCCAATCTTAATCATCATATATCACTGAAAATCACAATATCAAGTCACACTGCAAGTTTACAAGTTCAAAGAAGTTAAACCAAAGTTCACAAACAATCGCAATTCAAAACCCTTCATCGTATGTATAGGCATGCATGCATTCTTATTCCCGTATGAGTCAAATATTCTACTCGTACGCTGGGGAATAACATACCTGGAAGCGGGACGGTTGGTCCATTCTCGACACTAGCAATAGCTGGTTCAAGGAAAGAGGAGCTAAGAACCATCAAAAGAAGCAGCAAAGTGGCAAGCGCAGGCCTCATTTTCGCCGTCTTATGAAGATGGTTGCAATAAAAAGAGCAACTGATCTCTCTCTATAAGACTATCCAAAGCTTTTAAGGTGATGGTCACTTGAAAGAGTTTAGACCCATATTTATACTTGCTTGCTTACACTCATGAGGAACTTGTACGTATATTGGCCTGCACCAAATGGGGTAGTTGTCATTGCGAATATTAGGAATGACTAGTGAGTACAGCTTTGGTACAGCTATTATAGATGGAGGTAAGATGCTGATGAAGGTGGGCACTGGGTACCATACTTTGTCTTCACTTGGGAAGCTGGTTCTGTAATAAGATTTTTCTGCCGTAGAGAAGCTTACAAGCACTTTCCTTCTTGAGTTTATATAATGAACTGCTAGTTTTTCAGCTGATAGTTTACAATCTGTTGAACTGCCTAGTTCAGATTCCAACTAAAAATATACTTTTTAAGTACTAGTGGAGTTATCTATATTCGTATCTCCTCCTCACTATACTCAAACCTTGATTGGAGTAGCAGTATTACGTAATCGTAGTAAATCAATATGTTACTGCCTTGACTTTAATGTATTCATCTTATATTTTGGTCAAAGTAAGTGTCGCCATGAATGTACTTCACTGCTATGCTATCTCGTGTAGTTCAATATTCTAACTGGCCGCTTAGCTCTTGCATGAGTACACGCCCTAATATGTCAACTCACTCGTGTCTGGCAAATATTTTACTCTAGTTATGATTTAATTTTTCAAATCCTTTTTAATTGTTGTTTTATTTAGTATTTGATAGATATATTACAATATTTTATTTTGTAGCAGACACTCCTTAAAAATTTTAATTGAAGTAAATATAATTTACATGTCGAGAAGTTTTTGATAATTCATATAAATTATATATAAAAAATTGACATTTTTATTAAATAAAAAAGCAAGTTGTTAATTATAAATTTTAAATTGCTGCATCTCTAATCTAGCTACTTGGTTATTTTAATTAGTTATCGTTGACAACAATAATTTATAACCAGTAATGCTAAGATTTGTTAAATTGCCTGCAAGACGAATGACATTGAGATGCAAACTGTAGCTTTAATAGGAGATCATCTTCACCGGATGCAGCCTCCTCCGAATTGCACTTGTTATATTCGGTGTCCGAAGAGTACGGCAAGAAGAAATCGGAGAGAAAGCTGCATAGTTTCCAGGAAAACGTTAACGTATCTAATCAACTTCATTTGCAAATCCATATGATACGTTTGTCAAAGGATCAAGTAACATGAAAAAGCGGGCCAGAGCAATCCCGATGGAAGAGTCTAAAGGAGAGGCTATAGATTATCAAAAGGGTAAACCATGACTATACTGGTGGCAAACCGCCTATCACAAAAAGAAAAAGATTACGCGGCCTCTTGAGTGCTTATTAGGATTAGAATGTGGAACGTTTGATTTTTGACGTAGTCTCAGAGTTCCTAGGATCAAAATAGTAAGTATACTCTCAGAATAACTAAGTTCGGAATGAGACAAATTTTAGCGAACAACTCGTGTGTGCATGGACTTTCCATTCAAAGTTTTGGTTTCTTGTTTCTTTTGACCTGGCTTTCCTGATGTGATGATTCAACTTATATATATCTACTCGCCTGTCACCATCTATGGCATTTGAAATCGGTGAGCTTTGTCTGCAGCCATTACCAAATAACGACTTCATGATCTCCCGTAACAGGAAGAATTTACACTTTCACCCAAGTATCTTTTTGGACGCTGGAGCTAGTTGTTAGCAGATTGACCTTACACCGAAAAAGAGTTCTCTACTTCCAGATACTGAAAGATCTCTACAAGTCGGAAAACTTTGAAGAATGAGAAGTTGACTGCAAGTTATGGTACAATTTTATCATTTATTTTGTGGACTAGCATAATAAACATAAATTTGTACAAATCCCGATTAATTTGATGCCAAGATAATTGGACTTGTTAATTATCTCTTTAATGTGTCATTGGGCCTGTGTTCATGGCCTTGCTATGATGGGTAGGTTTGACCCATGATTTGCAGTGCACAGGAGGCTCTACTGCTAACCGACTTTAAATACAGTCGCCCCATTGAGAATTGTACGTGTGTGCGTGTACTTTTGCTAATTAAGGTTTGGAATAGCAGTAGCAAATCCTCTGCATCTCTATCGCATCGCTTTACAAAACATTACAATGGATTCAATATTTCCTCAATTTTCAGGTATTTATCAATCCAATTATTGAAGTATGTTGCAATTTTACGGTTAATTACTTGTGTTGATTAATTACAAAATTAATCTAGAATTTCGTGTTTAATTTTCTTTCAATTGGTATCAGAGCCAGGTTAACCCTAATTGTGACTACTGTTATTGTGTAATTTTCGGGATCTTATTTCATGGAATTTGGGGTTTTCGATATTTTTGCTAATTGTGTTTTGTGAAATCGGTTTTGTTGTTGTTGCCATGTTTCGGATTGGTGTCAAAGAATGTGGTTTTCTGTTGTCTTTTAAAACCTCAAGAACTCAAAGAACCGAAACCTAAAATGTTTTCTTCGATTTTTTCGAACCACATACAGTAGCTTTTTTCATGAAATTGATTAAGTGTTTTGATAGATCTTTAAATTCTGAATTTAATGACGCAAATTTCGTTGAAAACGGATCAAAAATGAAAGAGTTATAGACGTTTTCGCGAACCGGGTCGTGAACTGTGTCGGGCGACCCGGATACTAGTCAGCCAGGCGAGGAAGGTGAAGCCCGATCCGGCTAGCCCTCGCCCACGCGCACTGGTGGCGCGTGAGGCTTCCTCCGGTAGCCATTTTTTTCCCAATTTTTTTCCTACATGCTCCACTTTCCCAGTACTATTTTATGGTAATTTTTCTGAAATTTTTAGAATGCTAGAATTTTTATTTTATTTTTCCTGAATTTTAAAATTAATAAAGATATACTGTACTCTCTAAATTTTTCATTGAAAATTTTTGTACTTATTCCTAGTATTATTTGGGCTTGTGGAGTCTTGTGTACTCTCAGATTTATATAGTTGTGCACCAAAATTAATTTTTTGATGTCGTTTATGCATATAATGTTATATTATATGATTACTATGGTTAATTTTGCAATTATGGTGCTAATTGAACCTATGGGAACAATCTTGGGGAATGTTATT
>JANTPM010000244.1:33545587-33558010 GCA_025434745.1 Erythroxylum divaricatum
TATTATTATTATTATTATTATTATTATTATTATTATTATTATTATTATTATTATTATTATTATTATTATTATATTTTCTTTATAATTATTTTATATATTATATAAATTTATTATTCATCATTTATAAAAATAAGACTGCATACTACTCTCAAATCTTGCGTATTAGGCACAACGCTTGTAATTGTAGCTCTACGTATTGCATTTATTGGAAAGGTCAAGATACGAAAAGGAAAGAGCATGTAAATCATTCAGTTATATCTGAGTTGATGTGCCTTAGAAGCGTAGGGCTGACAATATCGGTGAGCTGAGCTGAGGCAGGTGACCGCCGATCGGCATGATTTCAACAATGGAATATAACATTGGCCAAACTCAAGGCTGTCTGGTCTCATGTTGAAGAGGGTTCTACAGAAGTCTTGCACTGCAACCGAGTTCATATCTGCTCCAACCACTAGTGGCGCGAATCCTGCACACCATGCTTCGTAATTTGACCTCACTTCTTCGAATATCTGGTCTATATCTTCTTGCTCAAACCCTCCAAAGGTATTCTGAACCATTGAGTAGCTAGCAAAAACAAGCCTTCCTCAGCGCAAAATCCAGCGGAAAACGGACTGGCGTAAAACAAGTTTAAATTCTTGTTATTAAACAATGAGAAAATGGTACCTTGGAGTTGCAGAGAGCATAACAAGCTTAGAGAAAAGATCAGCTAGGCGAGCAAATACATGACTCAATTTTCAGTTATTCTAAACTAGCGAGCAAATCATAGACAAATGCATCAATACTTGAGTACCTTGTGAAGTCGAAGTAATCAGGATTAGTGGTACCAGCACCCATATTGTCGTACAAAACAACCTTGTAATCCTGGACCAGGTGTGGTGCTGAGCGTCTCCATACAGACTGATCAGTGCCAAATCCACGAGCCAGGACGATCTCTCCCTCTCCGGAACCTAAAATCTTCACATTGTGAGCTGCTTCTATTATTCCCATTTTTCTCTTACGTCGACGAGCTGGTTCCAAGTATTTTCTAGTCGCTTTCGTGTGTATATCTTTGTTTCAAGTGCATGGAAAAACGTACAGATACTTTATTCGAGAATCCCTTGAAGAGTTGGCGTCTTTCAAGGGCATTGGTAAAGATGCTCTATCAATATCACATGAAAAGAAACAAAATTTGCCCTTATTTGTCTTGGAAACAACGAGTTTGGAGTTTGAACTGTACGAAGATGAATTCATACAACTGAAAATTAAGTTTCACCGATAAACAAGATTTGAGAAGTTTAAACTTAATGGAGTTTGTCTAAGGCAAGCAAAAAGGAGCATCAGAATCTTATCACACATCAGAAAAGTGAAAAGTGATGTTTATAGACATTGGTCCCCTGGAATAATCTTTTCCATTTTTACCGAATATTTTTGTGGATGATCTCAACCAGGTTCACCGTTACCTAATCCGACCAATTTTCCCGTCAACTCTAATTGTCGACCTGATCGATATATTTCTTCTTATTATGAATTTAGATTCTGTATTGACGACCAATGTCCGCTGGCCTATTTGAGTCAGATTCAGATCATAGCACCGGCGGCTCAATGTTCTTGGTGGTCAACAGGAATGGCAGTTAGCGTCATAAAATTATCTATTCTAGTAAAACCCAATATAGATAGCTCAGGCTATTTTCTTTTGCCATTAAGAATGACGTGATACGATTTAGTTATATGTTAATAGGAAAGGATGTTGTTTTTATCTTAAATTCTCCAAGCTTTCTAGGGATGTCAATAAAAATTGAAAAATTTACATTGACCTCTTACAACATGAAGGCAACAACGGATGAGATCAAGGCCTCAGTTAAGGAACAGCTTCACTTCAAGCATCTGCAACTTGAAGGTAACAACAGATGAGATCAAGGCCTCACTTAAGGAACAGCTTCACTCCAAGCATCTGCTCTAGCACCATTGCAGACTTCTCGGCTCATGCCTCAGTTCAAAGCCGATCCCATTGCTTGATGATATTATATTCTTTCTATTCACAGTAAAGTACTTGAAATTGACACATGTTCTCTCTAGTTTTGGGTTTTACCTTCGTTCAATGAGAAGATATCGACTGGAACGTTTGTGCAATCCACATGGTCGTCGTCATCGAATCTACGGTTTGAAGTACCTCTAGGTTGATCTATATACATCACAACGACCGTCATATCATCATGGTAAAAGCGCCTTGCACCTTTTTCGATTTTCTTGATGTCCTCGTAGATCATTTCTCTTTTCCTTGCAACTTCCTGCAGGGCAGCTCTCACCAGTCGCTTTGCTATTCCCTGGAAAAAAAGAAAAGGGATATTCATTCGCTGGTGTCAGGAAAGACTACTGCACCACAATACCAATTCAATAATTGCTTGATTTAGTTTACTTATTATGTATTTAAAGAAACAATTACTAGCAATGCATGCTTTGGAATAGTGTTCAGAAATGATTTATAAGGAGGGGTCTTACAACTCGTGGGTTTTTCAGAACTATATTGACGGCTGCTTCATCACTCAATTGCTCCCAAAGACCATCTGATGCAAATATTAAGAACAAATCATCTGGTCTTAGCTTTCGTATCAGTATTGACGGCTCAGCTGTCATCACAGGAGCTTTTAAAGAAATAGGTGATCCAAACTGCTGGGAAAACTCAGGTTTCTTTAGGTACATATCTCCTATGGATCTCGAAACCTGGAAATGCACGTTGACAAATAATAGTTCAATACATGCTTCAGACCACAACTAGAAAATCAAAAAGAAACAGATGAGTAGGTGTTCATATTTATCAATCAGGAAGAAAGACTCAAGCATACGTTCATTTTACATTAAGGTACATGAAGAGATCTCAACATTTTCAAGGAATCAGGCTTCACAATATATCTTTCTATAAATACAACCCAAGCATCATATGCAAATCATAAAATAAAAACACCGATGGTAGTCGTCAGCATTTTATAAATTGCACTCCTATAGGAGCAAGATTACTGACAGATCATAAAAATGCAGTGAGCACTTGGAAAAATTTTCGTTATTTGATATACTTCAGTAGCCATAACTTTGCAACTTTCTGACATTAGTCGGCTTTTCATAAAACAGAATCACTATGGAGGCATAAATGTAGAATTCAGATCCCAAATACTATCAGAGGTTTTAGAAGCACGCTAAAGAGTGCAAATCCATTTCGGTCACTACCAGAAAAGCATGGATTACAAAACTAGCAGCAGATGATATGCAGAGAAAACCAAAAGTTACGTACTACACCATTGTATAGAGTTGAACCAAAAACAGAACAGGGCCTAATATATCAGATGGAAGCAAAACCAGTTACCGCCAGTACCTGAATTATGCCCTTTATTCGCCAAACTCCATTACAATACATCACAATGTGTGAATCATCTGGATGGAGAGCCACTACCTCTTTCCTCACCTCCTCAACACTCACATTATGATCTGTAGATAACCTCTCAGCGACCACCATGGTACTCGTATTTTTATGAACTCTCCGGCCAAGCACTGCCCTGGAGTCCCCAAGATTTGCTACATATAAGACGCCTTTTGATATTGCCCCAACAAGGCAACAAGAACCCACCGAGACCATTTGAGGCTGAGTCATCCATGATCGATTGACCAAATGCGAAAATTCCTTCTCTGTTGCTTCAAATGCCTTCCTTATTACATCAGCAGACAACCCACCGTGCTCTGTTGCGAACTCTGATGAAAAAAGAAAACCAGAAATTTGAAATGCCAAAATTTGAAATCATTCTTCTTGTAATAGCTCCCGATGTATACTGATGCAAAAACTCAAATTGACGGGTGTCCATACATACTCATTCTGATAATCTTTGCCAAGATGAGACAAGAAGATCCCTTGAATTTCAGAACAAATGAACACCCAACTATACAAACAAGTAGAGGAACTAGTTCCGTAAATCCGATTAAAACAGAAACAAAAACAGAACTCGTGATCACACAAAGACCAAATATTTCTTCATTTACTACAATTCCCACGAACCAAACAATTTATCCATCTAAAAAGGTGAAAAATTACAGTACTCACTCTGAAGAAATGGGAACAGATTGTCAGTGATAAACTTGGAAGCCTCCGGGCCACCGTGTCCATCATAGATACCAACATAGGTAGCAGATGGAGAAGTTAAGACTTGCCCCTGATCTTCCAACAGAGAGTTTGCTTGCACAACCGCTACGGAGTAAACCCCTGAAGCATGTGGTTTCAAGTCTATATCCCACAAAAGCGCATCTCTCTCTTCTCCACCTCCAAAACACCTCCCTAATGGCCTGAAACACATATCCAGGAGCATCCCTTTTCAGTTCTTCTGTTATTACTGAAATCTTTGATTCAAGTATTCCGTATATCGTTGCGAGTAGACGGAATAGCTAGGAGGATATTTTCTTTGAAAGGAAATTTTGGTTGTTGGGAAAAGTTCAAAGTAAACGATTAGAAACAAGGAAAGTCTTCTTTTTTTTTTCCGAGTTGACGAGGACGGAGAAAACTGCTGTTTTGTCAGATTCGAATCCAATTCGTTGTCGTGTTTCCTGGACATTGCGAGTGTTTCTACTACTGTTCTGAGAATTATGAGGTAAGGCGTAAAAGGCACCGACGATATAATTTTAGAAGTTCATATTTTTTATTAAATTTTATAGTTTCTTATTGTGTTCAGCAAATTTTAGCTATTTATTTATGTAAATTTTGTGTGAATCTCGCATAAATAAATGTAGATTCCGTATAAATAAATGGCTAAGATTTACTGAATACAATAAGACATCATAAAATTTGATAGAAAATTTTGTCTCAATTTCTAAAATTTGGCTTGTTCCTTCAAAAAACTTTTATATTTTAATATTTTTTAATAAAAATTATGGTGTTATATACATTGTTTAAAGCTCAATTCCGATAAGAGAAAGGTTACCAAAAACATTTAACAGAATAAGTGGTATTTTTGTTTAATAAAAAGGATTTTTTAAGTATTAAATTATAAATTTAGTATAGATATGTGCCATTATTCTGTCACACCGATTTGTATATAATAAATATATTCAAGAGCTTAGTTGCTATTTCTAATATTTATTAATTAAAACATTATTTATATTTTATTTATTTATTTTTCTAATTCACAATTATAAATATTTGCACTAATTCCAGGAACTGTATAAGAATAAATTTTAGGATATAATTAAACTCTATAATAAGCTACATTTTGTGATTTTTTTTTACTTCTATATTTAAGAAAACCTACTTAATGGTGAGCAATTCTATTTTCGCCGATTTATCTTTTAAAAATTAGGGACAAGTAGAAATATGTATTTTTCCCTAATTTTTAAAGACGACATTTTAAATTAGATTTATTTCATTAATTCTTGAAAAATTATATGATAAATGTTTTCCTTATTCTAGAAACCTTAACTTAGTTGATTTATTAGAAATTATTCTACAATATCTAGAAGAATTTTACAAATCATAATTAGCTCTGTGTTCTTAACATTTAGATACTAGAAGATCTTATCAAATATGATATTAAAGATTCAAAGTTAATTCAAAATATAAAAGAAACAAAAGAAGATGTCCATTTAAGAAAAGGTCGCTCCATTTATGAATGGGGTATATATACATGACTTTTGAAATACATCAATACTTTTAAAAATTATATTGTTATCAAGTCTCTTATGTTTTAAAAAGTGAAGATTCTTTTTTTTTTAATCATTAAAGCTTATATCAAGCAAATTACTTTTTGTTTGTTGGGAGTTTATAGAAATTAGTTTGAAAGGTTAAAGAACTTAAAAAATATATACTCATAAACTTGAAGAGGCTCGTCAAATTATTAAAATGAGATTTTAATGAAACGCTTAAGTTAGATACTTAGGAACTGCACGTATGCTTGGGTTATAGGCTAAACCAATATATATCGATTGCATCATTTTTCTCTTTTTTTTTTACTTTTAAATTTCTGCATTATAATATACCTGTATTTATTTTAACAAGAAACTCGTTTACTTTTATAATAAATCCCTTTTATTTTCAACCTGCTAACGGTTCCATTTATTTTACCAAACGTCTTCTTCTTTTTATTGTTCTGATAGAATTTATCATTTAACATGTTTTTACCGTCTAACAAGCTCATATCATTTTAATGACAGACTCCTATTATTTTGAAATTTAACAAGCCCCAATTTCTTGTCTGCCGCGTGTGTTTGCTTTATGGCTATAAATATTTAGCAGATAGCAAGATGTTTAATACATCTCAGTCTACCCCAAGTCAAGAAACCTAGACATTATCGCTGGATTATATCTGATTGTGACTAACACCACACGAGTCACGATTTTAATTGGACCACAAGCAAAATCAAAGCGTCTAGGACTAGGACTTCGGTTATTGCTTGGAAAGTCCTTCTCCATTCCTGCCATGCCAAATTTCCTCCGCCTTTTCTCATTCTTTTATTACGTTGCTTTCCTTCCCTGGTCACCAGGTCTTTACAAATTACAAGATCCAAGTTTATCGTCTAGTCACACTTTTGAATATGTCGGTCATTGGACCATCTTCGTATACATTAAAAAATCATTTAAAAACACTTTTTTATTAATTAAGAATAAAATTGTATGATTGTTAAATTATAAATTTTTAATAGACATCAAAATTTGTAAGTCAGCACGTTAGAATATAAACAGAAATGATTTTTCACCCCGTATTTTTACAGCGGTCCGGGGACGGATTCTCTGTCTTAAAATATGTATACCAATTCCGTTTCATTCAATCCTAACCCCGTCCTATTCAATCCTAAATAAAATAGAATGGGATAAAATTGGTACACACGTTCTGGGAAAGATGATTTCATGCCCAGCCGTCCAGGTCAAGATTGGAGTTAATAGGTATTCGGTCCAATATTTAAAGTTCCGTGGCGGCACCAGCCAAATGTCTCCAAGTCAAGGAAAACGCAAAGCAGGCGTCGGTGCCTTGACTGCCATTATCCCTTAGCGTAAGTAAAGGTTTCACGAGTTAATTGGCGTCTACTGACAGCGAATTGAAGAACCTTTGTGTTCTTCAGTGACTTTTGCCTTTGAAAGAGTACCTAGTCGTTACTGCTTTCTTAATGCGAAGGAGCGGCAAAAGATTTCATTGGATTTAATGATTATGTTAAGATTAAGATTTTTAAATAAATTTAAAATTATGTAAATATATTATAATATCTATGATTTGGTCCCAACGGAACACATGTTTACTTCAAGCTTTTGGTTTTGAATTTTTTAAGTTTGATTTTAAATTTTATTAATAATTAACCTAATGTATTTTTGACCAAAAAATTACACAAATCAGATAACACCAATTACCACAAATTTTCATGTTACATAAGTACAGAGTTGGTCTCCAATTTTAGCTTGGAAGTGCATCTCTTCGATTGCGAACCAAAGGCCTCGCAACCGAAGACAAATTATTTGGAATATTTTATCTGATGGCCGATTCTCAGTAAACTCAGCTTTAATCTTTCTTCTAAAGTTAAAATTGTTGAGAAATCAGCTGATTCCAAGTGCTAATAGCTTTATAGTTGTAAGACAATAAAATTTTTTTGATTAAGCAACAAAATATTTTAATTAATGAACAAAATGGATAATGTTGCTTCAAGTTTAACTACTAAGGATCAAAATAGTTCCAAACTATAGCAATAATATTGAATGGAAATAAGGGTTTGAATCTTTATAAGGCAATTCATTGATTTTTTTAGACAACAATATCTAACAATAAAAGCAACAATTTTTCATTTCATCAACAATGATATGTTAATGTAAAAACAAACCCTTGTCATTGAATAAGCACAATCGTAGTGTTAATTAAGAGAACAATATACATTATTAGATGTAGCTATACATAAATTAATGTATGCCCTAAAATATATATTGTCAAATGTTAATAGCCCAAAAATTGCATTTATATATATATATCATTATATAGTCCATATATGCATGTGAAATTCAACCTTTAATATATCTTAAATACAATAATAAAAAATCATTAGCTAAAATGTGCACTTATATTATCTTCTTTTAGTTCATTTGGAATATAAGTGCATCAACTAATATACTAAAAAAAGACAATATGTATAGGTACTTTAAAATCCTTCACAAAGTACCTCATTATCCACTTATACTCATCTCCTTCCTATATAAAGAAAAAGTAGATTAAAATTTTTCTAAAATACCTATGCTTAAAAATAGTTTGATATATCTAAATAATGAAATACTTCTACTTTATTATGACATCCATTTAATCAACATAATTAATGTAGGTCAAAAACTAAAAACATAATGATACAGTTCTTTTTATAAACAAAGTCATAATGCATGAACTTTTCAATTCACATTGGATGCACTATATTTGCATATGGAAAAATAAACAAATATAATCTGCAATTAATCTCAATGGCAAAGACATCAAGATAATGTACAAAAGGATTAAATTAAGGAATTTTTCACCTGAAGTTCTTTATGTTAATTATAAGATTTAGGGAATAAAGCATTCCCTTCTAGATTGACTAGGTACAATCAATTTCTAAATCATGTCTATGTTAGTGTTATTGGCTTGTCCAAGTTGAGATTGACTAAGAGGGAATATGTGTTACATCATTTATTCTCAATCTACTGTATCTTGTTCTAGTTGATATTTCATTTTCAAGCATTCAACTTTCTCTTATTCTAATTCCTTTATCATTATTTTAGTTTCTACTTTCTTATTCATCTCTTCTTCCAATGCAATCTTAATTGAATATAGATACACATTAGGGACTTTGTAAAAGGCCTCACTTACTATATTATTTTCTTTCACGCTAGATGATTTCATAGCTTTTCCAAATAGTTCATTATGTTAAGGCCATATCATTCCTTTGTTAGCCACAACTTTATCAACCTTATGACTATCATTTTCGTTTTAAACTTTTAAAATGTGAGCCTACAAAATAAAAGTAAAATGTTACTTCTTCAATCAAATTGAACTTGATAAGTATGACAACACACATATTAAACAAGAATTAAACAAACTTGTAGTCAAACTAATGAATGCAGTCACCATATATAGTTATATAAAAAAAACCTATTGTCATTCTAGTTATATTAGAAAGAACTCATTTTGACAAAAAAAAAACAATTCAACAATTAAAAAACAAATGAAATGGAATTTAGGTGATATGAACATCACAACAACACAATGAGATCATAAGCACAAGCAATGAGCAATAAATCTAGGCATTTTAAAGAAAGTATCAATAATATAGAAAATTGTTACAAGATAAAGTACTAATCAGATTTTTCTCTCTTAGAGCTTCAACAGCTTGCTTATACAGTTTTTTAGGCTTTCTTTTACAAGTTGCAAGACACTTTTCAATATTAGAGAGCAGAGTTTTATCCTCTATTTTGTTTTACTATTCAGAGAAACAATTGATAATTATAAATTTGAAATAATTTAGAAAATTTAGTTAGTTTCTTGACATATTATAACTAACTAAAGAACCAATCAATTTAGTGTAACAACTCACAAAATTCTTAGGACCAACGATGTGCAACTAACTTTGTATTATTCTATTTTGAATATTTTTTAGTAATTTGCTACATAATAAAACATTATACTAATTAGATATTAAAAGATAACAACAAAATCAATATCCCAGCAGAAATCCCTTTGAGATGCAAGGTTTGGAAACTAATTTGTAAAAAACACTAATAATTGTCATCATCCACATCTAGGTGGTTCCAATGAGCAATGAGCTCCTTAATGACTTGTTTCCTTATATAGTTAGGATGATTGCCCATTCTTTCTACATCTATAGTATATTGTTTGAAATACATTTGGTTTACTTAGACTTAAAACTTTCTCCATGCTTCCCTAATAGTCTTCAAAGTCCATTCTTTACCTTCTAATGACATAATGTCTTTTCTATAATAAAATTAATGTTCAATTTGATCTTATAAAATAAAACTGAAAGGATTATTAACAAGATGTTTTCTTACATTAAAATATTCCCAAATAGGTTCATTGGGAATATTAAGTCAATTGATATGATTTAGAGGTGCAAGATTTTGTTTACAAGCTACAATACCCAAGAAAAGTGTGAATTAAGTCAACATCTTCTCATAAGGACTAACTATCTAATTAAGAGCATTAAAAAATTAGTCTGTGTTGTTCCTTGGGTCATGCATGATCCTCCTTAAGCAAAGTTGGACCTTTCCCTTCGTATTCACAAATTTTATATTAAAAATAGTAATGTCAGTATACAATATAAAAATTATTTAAATAAAAGTTTGGTCTTCTATATTTTCATATGATTCTGATTGTTGTTCTATAATTTTAGTCAACAATTCATGCCACCTAATAAAATAGATTCTGTTTAAACAGTCGCTTCCTTTGTAGAACTTTCAAAAGGTTGATTACTAAGAATATGATGTTGCATACCTTCTTCATCCCCTTTACTTATTCCACTCATGGTTTTTCCTTAATAAGTATCATTTTTTCGACCTTAAAAAGTGAGCAGCATAATTTGAAGGACATAAAGGTTGTGGTTTGTCATTCTTCTTAACGAATTGGTCCTTCCCCTTCTTTTAAAATTTGTAACAATTAAAACCATTAAATAAAAAATAAATTGTAAGAATAATTGTTGTTATGGAAATCATATACAAACCATATTTAGTAGTAGAATATTCATATATATACTGCCAAAACAAATAAGAAAACATATACCTCTTCATAGAAAATAGTACGAATTACTAAAATTGTGTTTTTTTAATTTAACATTATGTTTTTTCAATGATATGTCATTGCTTTTCAATATCCTCCAATTTGTCTTACTCTCTATATGAAAATTCAAGTAAATATTTTAGCTTATAAGTGTGAGTTTTCTTCTGTTGTTTTCTCAAAAAGTTTTCCATAGACTCTGACGTAATGAACTTGGTGACACCTTCTTCACTTTTTTCATTATAAAGACCTATAACAATAAACAATGTTATTGTTAGTAACTATATATACATAACTAAATTAGTAAAGTTTATTTAAACACATAATAATGAAAATAAATTTTTTAATTGAAAAAGAAAAAAGCTAAAGATCTTTTGTAACAAATTATTGGTCAATATTCATTCAATCCCAGTCAATGTCATTAAAATCATCTTCATCTTCATCTTTGCCATCATCATTTTATATTTCAATATTGAATCTATTTAGAGGAATGTCAACCGTGTCTAAAAATAAATCTTCTCTAGACCATTTAAGATCTATATCACCATCATTTCTAAATAAGTCATCGACAAAGTCATTTATTCTCCCTAATATATTTCTTCAACATTTTCACTTTCTTCCAAAGATACATCAAAAAATTCCAAAGTACCTTATTCTCCACATGATGAGAACCTTCCTCAAAACAATTAGGTATATAAAACACTTGATGTACTCAGTTGGTCAATAAAAAAGGACCTTTTATATAACATAACTTTTTGAAGTTTACCCGAGTAAGCCCATAGTCATTTTTCTCCTCTTGGTGTTTTTCCTTTAAACATGATCACTTGATTTTTCTAAACACATTATGAGTCCTATTAATAAGCTCTATGTTGGGACCCGATTTGGGAATCGGACCCCAGCCAGAAAATGGAATCACATATCGAAAACGAATCGAATTCTTAATGAGCCATAGAAAAATCGAAAGGCTCGGATTTACAAAATTTTAGAGATAAAGAAAAAAACGGATCAATCAACCACAAATGTTGGATCCCATTTTTGGAACCCAACCTCGGAATCATAACTCGAACACATGTACAAAACGTGAGCAAACTTATACTTGGTGAAAGCGAAAGAAATCGAAATCGAAACAAATTGGCTCGAAATCAAAGCAATCATATCGCTGAAGGACAAAACCTTAACTTCTGACATCCGAAAACAAATATTTTGGAAACATCGCGTTGGAAACCATAAGACTAAACCAATCCAAAACCAGTATAATTTTTTTTTCATTCTTTTCATCTTTATTCAAAGCAATACACTTTTTCAATTTGGAATTCACCAATTCTATCACCTCAAATTATTCTATCCTTCAAATGTGAATCATAACAATCAATGTAAACAAAATCTTATTATTCTTTTCTTTTACCATAAAAAAACTCACACGTGACTTATACACAATCAAGCCATACATAAGTATCACTTATATATATATATCAAACCAATCAACATCATCGGACCTCCTGTCCGGAATCCAAACGCAATCTATCATAATCATTACACAAACCATAATTCACTTTTCCATTCTATATACAAATCCATAAATCAATTTCATCATGATATACATGCTTACAAAACCTTAATGGCATTACAAGCCATGTTACAACATCAATATCAAAATCCAAAATGCACAAAATACAAAAATCCCAAA